>OZ026524.1:30749663-31029349 GCA_964019695.1 Loripinus fragilis
ATTGCACTATTGGTGTTTATGATGATAAAGATTGTAGGCATCATGTCTATTGCGCTATGGGTATTTATGGTTATAAAGATTGTAGACATCTTGTCTATTGCACTATTGGTGTTTATGATGATAAAGATTGTAGACATCTTGCCTTTTGCACTATGTTTCTTTATGATGATTTAAGATTGTAGGCATCTTGTCTATTGCACTATTGGTGTTTATGATGATAATGATTGTAGACATCTTGTCTATTGCACTATGGGTGTTTATGATGATAAAGATTGTAGACATCTTGTCTATTGCACTATATATATGTGTGTTTATGATGATAAAGATTGTAGACATCTTGTATATTGCACTATATATGTGTGTTTATGATTATAAAGATTGTATACATCTTGTCTATTGCACTATATATGGGTGTTTATGATGATAAAGATTGTATACATCTTGTCTATTGCACTATGGGTGTTTATGATGATAAAGATTGTAGACGTCTTGTCTATTGTATTATGGATGTTTATGGTGATAATTAAAGATTGTAGACATCTTCTCTATTGCACATGGGTGTTTATGATGATAAAGATTGTAGACATCTTGTCTATTGTATTATGGGTGTTTATGGTGATAATTAAAGATTGTAGACATCTTCTCTATTACACATGGGTGTTTATGATGATAAAGATTGTAGACATCTTGTCTATTGCACTATATATGTGTGTTTATGATGATAAAGAGTGTATGCACCATGTCTGTTGCCCTTTGCATGTTTATGTATGATTGTTGGCACCTCAGTGATCAATTGAAACTTGCTTTATCATGTTGATTAAGATAGTAGACCCCTTGTCAATTAAAATTTGGGTGTTTATGATGTTAAAGATTGTAGACACTATGGGTGTTTATGATGATAAAGATTGAAGGCACAATCATTCACTGGTCTATTGAAAACTTGAGTTTTAGTAGACCCCTGGTCAATTAATATTTTGGGTGTTTATGTTGATAACAGATTGTACACCCTCCTAAAATCTTAATCCTGATTATGATGGAAACTGAAATGCCATTGAAATACTTTTTATTATAAAATGGAGAAGCATGCACCCTTTATCTTATTTCACACTACAAATTGAATCCATTAATAGGGCCTTTTTTATGAGGTGATACTTATTATTTATAAGGCATTTGCACTTTTGCCAAACCACCTTAAATTTATATCCTGTTGGCTGAATTGGTCTATCCTTCATAATTTGGTTTCTTTTTTTTAATTTAATAAAAGTGCACTCTTAATATTATTCCATGTTCCTGCTGTATATATTTATTTGCCAAATTATGATACAGCTTGATTCTCGATCTCCAGGCAGCTTGGGTTCTTATGCTGTCAATGTGCGATATCATAAGGACCAAAATTTTTTGGGATACGGACATAATCCCCCCCGGACAAAACGGGGAACGGACAAAAGCCCACTGGGACAAAAGCCCACTAGGACAATAGCCCACTGGACAATAGCCCACTGGACAAAAGCCCACTGCTTAAATTGGCAGGGTGGACAAAAGCCCACTTCTTTGAAAAAAGAATAGGTTTAAGTCTTTTTTATAAAAATGTTAACCCTGATCAGACTGCTCCTTCAGGGTAAGTCACAGCTGCAGTGTGTTTTCACTGACATTATTATTTCTCCTGTATGTTGTGACAAACAACTAATTTGGGTTGTAAAAGCCATTGATATTTAAAGAATTTCAATTCACAGTTTGGGTCAAACAATCTATTATAATTGGGGAACCTATTATAATTGGGAAACATATGTCTAATTAATCCAAATGACCTTTGATCTGGTAGTAACAATTAGCATGCACTTTTATGAAAGTGCCAAACAAAAAGACCTGAGAAGAAGGGAGATTCTTCTTCTAAGGTCTGTCTGTCCGTTTATCCCCCAGGGGGGGGGGGGTGATTTTCAGATATTTTCATACATACATTGGCCGGGCTATTTTTGGGGGTTCAAAATTTTGAATTTCAATATTTTTGGGGGTATTAAGATTTTGTGGATATTTTTGGGGGGTCATCACAAAATTGGACTATATTTAGAGGTCATTTCTATGCATTTAAGGGTCGAAAAGAGGATATTTTTTGGGTTGCTAAAATTTCAAATATTCATTTGGGGGCCCGAGCCCAAGTATGAAGAAAAAATGAGAGTGCCCCCCTCCTCTGGGGTTTGTTCAAACCTACCCCTGTTAAATGCATATAAGTGGGCTTTTGTCCTAGTGGGCTTTTGTCCCAGTGGGCTTTTGTCCCAGTGGGCTTTTGTCCAGTGGGCTTTTGTCCTAGTGGGCTTTTGTCCTAGTGGGCTTTGGTCCTACACTCGGACAAAACCCCCCCTGCTCATTTTTGTATACGTGGACAAAATCCCCCCCATGAATTTTACAACTAGGACATAATCCCCCCCGCTGAATTTTACAACTAGGACATAATCCCCCCCCGCTGAATTTTATAACTAATTAAGGACTTTTACCATATATGGGTATGTGGATCATCTTGGTCATGTGACCAGAACAATTTGTATAAATTTACTGTGGCTTATGGTTGCTGTGACGGCGCGATCATTCTGAGACATCCCAAATTTAAAAAGTCACAGCGTAATGTATAACCTTCCATAATGAGCGCAAAAATATTTTCGAACCGATGTTTGTTCTCGAAAGCACAAGTAAAGACAAAATCAAATCATATAGTTTAAGGCCTCAGAGTGGTAAAGTTCATTTCGTTTAGGTGACATCATTATTTTTTTGACGTAATTTGGTGTTTATATCCTAAGATACAGGAATAATCAAATTGTTTTAGTGCCACAAGATACTCCACAACCCGTCACGTAGAAGACAAAATTATCGACATGCGTGAACGTCATCCGCCTGTTATTGCTGTATAATTCCAACTCAATGTTTTTATCATTTTTTCTGCGATTTTGATTGGTCCGTTGGTAAAATTGAATGGTTTTTACACTTCAATAAAAACCTGTGCGTATGAATATTTGATATCTGCCTTGATTTCACAGTGCTTATAACGAACTGTACATAAAACTTCCAACACAAGTGACAAGTAGGGTACTCTATTGTTGTGTCCGGGATAAAACATTTACCAGTTTAAATAAAGTTAAACATGTTGAAAGCTCATTTGAAAACCCTTACACCGTATGAGGGTGCATCCAAAGCAACAGGAGGAACTCTAAGAAATGAACCCGATGACGTGGTTATGTGACGTCACTTAACACAAACAGTCACGTCATCGAAGAGAATCGGCATCAAAACAATGGCTACATCAACAACGAAATGTTTCAATACAGTTTGACAGCGTCAAAACGAACTTTTTAGGTTAACTTTTAGGGCCTACTAATGTGGGGATTTTAGGCAGGGACTTGCGAAGGTAACTTTGTGTTTTTTAAAACCTGTCATTCCGTGGAAGGGCCTTAATCTAAATGCTCTTCAATGAGCCCAGCAAGCTGAAAAAAAAAACCAAAAAAAAAAAACCAATTCCAAACTAAATGGGGTTGATTTGAGCTCATACTCATTTACTCCCTCTTCAAACAGAGTGCAATTTTAAACATTATTTAGCATATTAACAAAGTTTTGAACTGACATAATTTTCAAGATGGCTGCTTCATCTTTCAAAGACAGTGGTTACGAACTTTTTTCCTTCAGTGGGCTTTTAAATTTGAAATTTTGTCAACGACCCTTTACAAATGTGCTGTTTTGTTCCTAAGTTGGAATTATAAGGAATGAAATTTAATTTTTTGGTTTTTATCGATGTGTAAACTCCGGCGAATCACTTCGGGCTTTATTCAATTTGTGAGTGATTCGCCGGAGTTTACACATCGGTAAAAACCCAAAAATAAAATTTCATTCCTATATTGAAAAATTAAGACGGATGTAAGCAAAGAAATGCTGCGACGTGGAGTGTAATTATACCCGCTTTTTCTTTAGAAAAAAGTGTATATTAATTTCGTGTCAAAGTCGGTCTGTTGTCCGTGCGTCCGTCACGTTTCTTGTAAATGTATCTCCTCCTAAACTGTTAGAGGTAGGGACTTCAATCTTTGTAGTTGAAAAGGTCACATGATGTAGAGGGTACTGGGCAACATTTTGTGTGACCTTGACCCAAAGGTCAAGGTCAAAGTAAGTAATGGTGCAAAGATCAGGAATCGATACAATCAAGTACCACACCTGACCCAGGATACCAATGGGAAAGTGACAAACTCACAGAAGACACCACAAACGAGAGCCAAGAGGTCAGCCCTTTCCCAGCAGGTGACCACAAAGCACATATAAACAGACGTGCACAAAACATAGCAACCACAAGACAGAACAAAAACATAAAAGATCCACAAAAGAAGTACCGCCTTGGAACGGTCAGTAAAATATTTTACTGGAGGGCTTAAACCGGTTTAACGGCGCCAACCTCACCCTTAATTCAGATGTGGATCAAGACACATAGATATTTGGTTTGTCAAATAATGTATTTTCTTGTAAATGTATCTACTCCTTAACGGTTAGACGTAGCAATTTCAAACTTTGTAGCTGAATAGGTCACATGATGTAGAGGGTACTGGGCAACATTTTGTGTGACCTTAACCACAAGGTCAAAGGTCAAATATTGAATTTTCTTGTAAATGCATCTCCTCCTAAACCTTTTGACATAGCAAATTCAAACTTTGTAGCTGGATAGGTCACATGATGTAGAGGGTACTGGGCAATATTTTGTGTGACCTTGACCCGAAGGTCAAGGTCAAAGATCAAATAATGTATTTTCTTGTAAATGTATCTCCTCCTAAACGGTTAGACGTAGCAACTTCAAACTTTGTAGCTGGATAGGTCACATGATGTTGAGGGTACTGGGTAACATTACATGTGACCCCAAGGTCAAAGTCAAATATTGAATTTCTTGTAAATGCTTCTTCTCCTAAAAATGCTATAGCTTTTGACGTAGGAACTTCAAACTCTGTAGGTGCATAGGTCACATGATGTAGAGGGCACTGGGCAACATTTCGTGTGACCTTGACCTTGTATTTTCTTGTAAATGCATCTTCTCCTTAACTGTGGGATGTAGCAATATCAAACCTTGGTGGTGCATAGGTCACGTGAAGTCCAGGGTCAAGGTCAAAAAATGTATTTTCTGGGTAATGCGATTTCTTGACCATTGGCCGTAGCAACTTCAAACTTTGCAGGTACATATGATGTAGAGGGCAATGCTCATGTGACCTTGACCTTGGGTCAAGGTCAAATCAAATATTTCTTGTAAATGCATTTCCTCCTAAACCGTTGGACATGGCAGCTTCAAACTTTGCAGGTGCATAGGTCATATGATGTAGAGGGAACTGGGCAACCTTTCGTGTTTGTCCAAGACCTAAGGTCAAGGTCAAAAGTGAAATAATGTACTTTCTTGTAAATGCATCTCCTGCTAAATGGTAGGACGTAGCAACTTCAAACTTTGCAGATTCTTTGGTTAGCTGAAAAGACGGTATTTGCGATGGTGAACCATCGACTAAGTCTAGTTAAACAATTATTTCCGAAACTTTTCAATCTTTTTCCATTTGTTAAGACATCTGGCTACCAGCTCAAAGTGTTTGCTTTTAAATTGAACTAATCTCACAGTTGTCAGACAACAATTGTTGAAAAACGCTTACGTCAGTGTTACGTCAGAATGAACCGTATGAGCAAATCAAAACTATCGCCAATCATGGTCCATTGTTTAAGCAAAAAAAAAGTGATAAAAACCCCATCCTCAAATCAACCATGTGAAAGAGACAGTGAAAATATAATTGGTGCGTTTCTAAAGTCCTTCAGTAATATACACACACTCTTATCTAGAGGTCTGGTGTAAAATTGTGATTATTGGTGCTCAAAAGAATTTTCTCATTGAGACAGATTGACTCCTGCAGTTTCCTTTTAGCTTCCATATTCAAATTATGTGTATGAAAAGGAAAGGAAGGCATTGGCTCTGTTCTCATAAGACCTCTAATCCTTGGCACAAACATAAACCTACTGCCATAACACCGATCACACATCATGAAAGTATGACACCGGATGTGCTGAAATCTGGGAGCTTAAACAGTATGAGAACCATATAGAAAACAGTTTTTGCTGCCCTGGAGAACAACAGTTTGATAAGGTCTGTCACATGTACAGTCTATTTCGGATATTCACAGTGAAATACGTAGTAACAATACTTGAAAGTCAAGCATTAAATTTATGCTTTTGTTATACCCGCTTTTTTCTTTAGAAAAAAAGGGTATATTAATTTTGTACCAAAGTTGGTCCGTCGTCTGTCCGTCTGTCACGTTTTTTGAAAATGTATCTCCTCCTAACGAAACCATTAGAGGTAGCAACTTCAAACTTTGTAGCTGAATAGGTCACATGATGTAGAGGGATCTGGGCAATATTTTGTGTGACCGTGACCCGAAGGTCAAGGTCAAATGTCAAATAATGTATTTTCTTGTAAATGTATCTCCTGCTAAACTGTTAGACTTAGCAACTTCAAACTTTGTAGCTAAATAGGTCAAATGATTAAGAGGGTTCTGGGCAACATTTTGTGTAGGTCAAGGATCAAATAATGTATTTTCTTGTAAAAATATCTCCTCCTAAACCTTTTGACGTAGTAACTTCAAACTCTGTAGGTGCATAGGTTACATGATGTAGAGGGCACTGGGTAACATTTAGTGTGACCTTGACCCGACGGAAGGTCAAATAATGTAATTTCTTGTAAATGCATCTTCTCCTATCCCGTGGGATGTAGCAATATCAAACTTTGGTGGTGCATAGATAACATGATGTCGAGGTTACTGGGCAACATTTCATGAAGAACATTTTAGAACTGTTTACTTAGTAACACGTCTTACCTATAGAAATAATGTATTTTCTTGTAAATGCATATTCTCCTTAACCATGGGATGTAGCAACATTATACCTTGTTGGTGCATAAGTCACATGATGTTGAGGGTACTGGGCAACATTTTGTGTGACCTTGACCCCCTTGACCTTGGGGTCAAGGTCAAATAATGTATTTTCTTGGTAATGCACTTCCTTAATCATTGGCAGTAGCAACTTCAAACTTTGCAGGTACATAGGTTACATGATGTCGAGGGCAATGCTTCATGTGACCTTGACCTGGGTCAAGGTCAAATCAAAATATTTCTTGTAAATGCATTACCTCCTAAACCGTTGGACATAGATGCTTCAAATTTTGCAGATGCACAGGCATATAATGTAGAGGATACTGGGCAACTTTTATTGTTAGTTCTTGACCTAAGGTCAAGGTCAAAAGTGAAATGAGGTACTTTCTTGTAAATGCATCTCCTCGCAAACTGTTGGATATAGCAACTTCAAACATTGCAGATGCTTTGGTTAGATCAAAAGAGGGTATTTGTGATGGTGTGCCATGGACTGAAGTCTAGTTTTGTTTGTTTGTTTTGTGGAAATTTGCAACAATGTGATGCAATTTAGAACTGTTTACTTAGTAACTTGTCTTACCTATAGAAAATGTCTCTGGAATTATCGGTGGAATTACCAGTTGTAAAACAGTGGAAATCAGGGGTAAACTTTGGTGGTAACAGTGGTAAATCAGTGGTAATGCCAATGATTTCCATAGTGTTATATCAGTGGATAACAGCGGTAATACCACCAAGTTTTACCACTGGTTTCCACTGGGTATACCACCAATATACCACTGATATATTGCTGGTAATACCACTAAAATTCCACTGGTATACCACTGGTAATACCACCAATATTCCACTGGTATATGGTTGGTAATACCACCAATATTCCTCTGGTATACCACTGGTAATACCACCAATATTCCACTGGTATACTGCTGATAATACCACCAATATTCCAATGGTATATGGTTGGTAATACCACCAATATTCCTCAGGTATAGCACTGATAATACCACCAATATTCCACTGGTATATGGTTGGTAATACCACCAATATTCCTCAGGTATACCACAGATAATACCACCAATATTCCACTGGTATATGGTTGGTAATACCACCAATATTCCTCAGGTATACCACTAATAAAACCACCAATATTCCACTGGCATACCACTGGTAATACCACCAATATTCCACTGGCATACCACTGGTAATACCACCAATATTCCTCAGGTATACCACTAATAATACCACCAGTATTCCACTGGTATACCACTGGTAATACCACCAATATTCCACTGGTATACCACTAATAATACCACCAATATTCCACTGGCATACCACTGGTAATACCACCAATATTCCTCAGGTATACCACTAATAATACCACCAATATTCCACTGGCATACCACTGGTAATACCACCAATATTCCTCAGGTATACCACTCCCCTGCGAAATTTTGTTCTACAAATTGGAGGTGTTCTAGAACTGTTCTAGAACATTTAGAACTGTTCTAGAACTGTTCTAAACAGGTAAATATATTCGTTCTAGAACTCATGTTCTACAACTGTTCTAGAACATTGTTATAGAACAAATCAAACACATTCTAGAACTGATTTCCATTCTATAAGCGTTCTTGAAATATTCTAGAACATTTTTAGAACAAATCAAGAACCAGTTAGTTCTACAAATGTTCTAATAATATACTAGAACATTTTTAGAACTTTTCAAGAACAAAATAAGTTGACAGAAACTTCTAAAAAATTATTCAAATTAAGTTCTAGAACATTTGTCTTACTTTTTAGAACTAGTTAATTCTACAAATATACTAATAAATTCTAGAACATTTTTGGAACTTCTCAAGAGCAGAAAGCATCAGGTAGCTCAGTGGTTGGGCACTTGCCTCTGGTTCTAGAGGTCCCAGGTTCAATCCATGCTTGTGGTGAGGAAACTTTCTGTATCCCAACACGCTTTCTCTGGTGTCATTTGCAGGGATGACACTAGATAAGTGCATGGTCCTTTGGATCGGGACGTTAACTGGATGTCCCCTTTGAAGGGAAGGTCACCCCTTGTGCAGGTTAAAGAACCCTACGGTAATTAAGATATGGTTAATTACTTGTAGGCTTTCATCCTGCAACCTGGAGTGTACAAAGTACACTTGCCGATAATACTAGCAAGGGAGGGTCTGGCAGTATATAGAGAAAGGAAGAAAAAAGGGTAAAAAAACAAGTAAAAGAAAAATCGAATTAAGTTCTAGAACTCATTTAGTACTTTTATAGAACCAGCAAGTTCTAGAAATGTTCTAAAAAGTTCTAGAACATTTTTAGAACATTTAAAGAGGAAACATGTCATAACCAGATGGATGATGGGAAAAACATGGCTGCAAGAATTGGAGGGAAAAAGTGGAGGCTCTTCAAAAACATTTGTTTTGGAATTTCTAGATGGCAAACATGATAGTAGTTTTGCCTGAGACAGTGAGTAGACCTGAGAATCAGATTCTCTAAGGTTTTAAATGTTGATTAATGGTGGGGTTGTTGTTTGTAAGTTTTTTTAGCAAATGCAAGACAATGTTTTGAAATGGGTGGGGTAATACAGGGTGGCATGTTACCACAATGAGAAGATGATCCTGGCTTAATTACTATAAACAGAGGTTGAGCAGTTAACATCCAATAAGTTTTCCAAAAACTACAATGTTACAGTTTTGCAATAAATGTTATTCATTTTTCAATTCACTGATAATTCGGGAGAAATATTTTACTGAAATTTACTGAACCAGCAAGTTCTACAAAAGTTAAAAAATGTTCTAGAACATTTTTAGAACAGTTCTAGAACAAGCATGTCATTATCATTAATTTAACCAGATTGATGTTGGGAAAAACATGGCTGCCATAATTGGAGGGATTATGAAGGCTGAGCCCAAAAAGCACTTGTGGCAGTTTCTAGATGGCAAATTGACAGTATTATAGTCTGGGACAGTGAGTAGGCTTGAGACACAATTTCTTAAGTTTTAATGTTAATTGTTGCTGTAGTTGATGTTTATCCATGGTCAAATGCATGACAATGTTTTGAAATGGGTGGGGTAACAGGGTGGCAATGACTAACAACATTTAGGCCAACTTAGGGCCCCTATAATAATTCTCCTCCAGTTGATGTTTATTTATTCATTTTTTTGTTACTTACTGGGGTTTTAGACCAATGTCAACAGTTTTCCAGATATATAAAGGTAGCATTCGATTGAATCTTATTTCCAAACCCTATGGGACATTTTTGGGGAGGTGTTCAACAACTGTTTTAAAATAAGTTCAGTTGTATTAGAACATTTGCAGAGCAAACCACTAGAACATTCCTGAAATTGTTCTTAAACTATTCTAAAATGCTCTAAATAAATTCAGGGGCATTAATAGAATGTTTTTATGACATGATTTTTGAAGAGGTTTGATCTGGATCAGTTCTAGAAGAAGCCAAGGTTTATTCTAGAACAGTTCTAGAACAAACCATTAGAACATTTATGGAATTGTTCTGGAACCATTCTAAAAATGTTCTAGAATGATTCAGACATTTATAGAACGTTAAATGAGACATTTTTAGGGGTGTTCTACAATTGTTCCAGAAAAATTCAAAAGGTTTGTTCTAGATCAGTTCTAGAACAAACCAAGGTTAATTCTAGAACAGTTCTAGAACAAACCATTAGAACATTTCTGGAATAGTTCTGGAACCATTCTAGAGATGTTCTAGAACTATTCTGAGACATTTATAGAACGTTAAATGGGACATTTTTTAGGGTTGTTCTACAATTGTTCCAGAAAAATTCTAAAGGTTTGTTCTAGATCAGTTCTAGAACAAACCAAGGTTAATTCTAGAACAGTTCTAGAACAAACCACTAGAACATTTCTGGAATAGTTCTGGAACCATTCTACAGATGTTCTAGAACTATTCTGAGACATTTATAGAATGTTAAATGGGACATTTTATGAGGAGTGTTCTACAATTGTTCCATAAAAGTTCTAAAGATTTGTTCTGGAACTGTTCTAGAACAAACCTGATTTGTTCTAAAACTGTTCTAGGAAAAACTTTTAGAACTTTCTGGAACTTTTCTAGAACAAATCTTTTGACCTTGGCTAGAACATTTGTAGAACAAAAAATTGTCCCATTTAACGTTCTACATCTGTCCCATAAACATTCTAGAACATATCTAGAACAGTTCTAGAACATAGTTCTAGAAAATTCTAGAACTCTTCTAGAATGGTTCTAGACCATTTCGCAGAGGCTGGTAATACCACCAATATTCCATTGGTATACCACTGGTAATACCACCAATATTCCACTGGTATACCACTGGTAATACCACCAATATTCCACTGGTATACCACTGGTAATACAACCAAATTTTACTACTGATTATCCACTGGCAATACCACCAATATTCCACTGGTATATGGTTGGTAATACCTCCAATATTCCTCAGGTATACCACTAATAATACCACCAATATTCCACTGGCATACCACTGGTAATACCACCAATATTTCTCAGGTATACCACTGGTAATACCACCAATATTCCACTGGTATACCACTGGTAATACCACCAATGTTCCACTGGTATACCACTGGTAATACCACCAATATTCCTCAGGTATACCACTAATAATACCACCAATATTCCTCAGGTAAACCACTGATAATACCACCAATATTCCACTGGTATACCACTGGTAATACCACCAATATTCCACTGGTATAGCACTGGTAATACCACCAATATTCCACTGGTATACCACTGGTAATACAACCAAATTTTACTACTGATTATCCACTGGCAATACCACCAATATTCCACTTGTATATGGTTGGTAATACCACCATTATTCCACTGGTATATGGTTGGCAATACCACCAATATTCCACTGGTATATGGTTGGTAATACCACCAATATTCCTCAGGTATACCACTGGCAATACCACCAATATTCCACTGGTATACCGCTGGTAATACCACCAATATTCCGCTGGTATACCACCAAATTTTACTGCTGATATTCCACTGTAAATGCCACCATTTAAGAATATCACTGGAAACCACTGCTACTACCAAATTTTCAATACTCAGAATATTGACTCAGAGAAGTACGAACCTACCTGTATTAACAGTTATTTGATGACCCCTGCAATTTTTTTAAGAACAGGTCAAGCAAAGTTCTTTGACGTTTAAAGAACAATGTTTTAGAACTGGACATGAACTGCTCTTAAAGTATTTAAGAACAGTTCAAGTACATTTTAAGAAATGTTTGATTTGACAATTTTTAAGAACATGCGCACATGCTCTTGTAAAGTTCTTAAAGACTGCTCTTGAACTCAGTCTGATCAGGGTTGATATTATTTGCTTCCATGAAAAAATCTAGTCTGAAGTGCACTTGACTGTATGCAGCAGATGTAAAAAGCAGACAACATTTTCAGGACAAAGATAGTGGCATGTAAAAATCATGACTTCATCAAAATTGAAAACAGTTTGTCAGATTTGAGGAATTTAGATTGGAGTAAAAAATAGTTTGTGAAGAAAAAGTGCTGAGTCATCAGTCAACTAGTGTGGAGTTAGCAGTTTGAAGCCATCAAAAAAAAGATGTAGGCCAAAATTCCCCCTTGACATTATGTTTGTTTATCAAAAATATGCTGATTACACACACATGTTACATAATTATATTTCTCTAAAAATTTGCAGAAGAGTTGCAACAAATTGTATTTTTATTTTTACTTTTACTGCTCATGATGTTGCTAAATTGCTTGACTGTTTTGAAGAACAGCTCATTATTTAACCCGGATGCTGGGTAATTTTCATGCTTTTTGTCAGCTGCTGAATTTTTTCAGAAAGCATGCAGCTTTTTTTCTTTCAGGAATACTATCAGTTAAAAATTGGATCCATGTTTGCAAAAGCTTACAGCAGACAACCAAAGTTGGAAAAGAGTTAAAAAAAAGAAGAAATGAGGGCTATAGTTTGCATGTTGAGTTAGGATCCAGTTGATCCTGTGAGGCAGACCAAACAGAATAATAGCTGGAATTTAGATTTAGAATTTAATTTCCAGCTATCAGATTAAGAGAAGATTGAGATTAAAACATATATATACTAGACTGCAGTTGATGATACACCATCACAAATACCCATTTTTTTAAACTTTGACCTGTCACGGTCGCACAAAATTTTGCCCAATATGGCCTTATAATGCACCAGCAAAGTTTGAAGTAACTTTGCTACATCCAACCGTTGAGGAGATACTTTAACAAGAAAATACATTATTTGACCTTTGACCTTGTCCTTGGGGTCAAGGTCACACAAAATGGTATCCAATACCCTCTACATCATGTGACTTATACAGCTGCAAAGTATGATGTTGCTACCTCCAATAGTTTCGGAGGAGATGCATTTACAAAAAAAATGCATTATTTGACCTAGGTCAAAGGTCAAATAAAATGTTGCCCAGTGCCCTCTAAATCATGTGACACATGCACCTGAAAAGTTTGAAGCTGCTACCTCCGATGGTTTTGGGGATGCTTTTATAAGATAATACATTCTTTGACCTTGACCTTGGGAGTCAATGTCACATGATTTGTTGCCCACTACCCTCTACATAATGTGACCTATATAACGGTTTGGGAGATGCATTTATAAGATAATATGTTATTTGACCTTTGATCTTGGGGGTCAAGGTCACACAAAACATTAGCTTGAACCCTCTACATCATGTGAACATATGGACCTGCAAAATTTGAAGTTGCTATATCCAATAGTTTTGGAGGAAGTGTATTTTTACAAGAAAATGCATTATTTGACTTTTGACCTAGAAAATGTTGCCCTGAGTACCCTATACATTAAGTGACATTATGCACCTGAAAAGTTTGAATTTGCTACATCAGATGCATTTACAAGAAAATACTTTATTTGACCTTGACATTGGGGTCAAGTTCACACAAAATGGTATTCAGTACCCTCTATAGTATGTGACTTATGTACCTGCAAAGTTTGAAATTGCTGGTCTAACAGTTTAGGAGGAGGTGCATTTACAAGAAAAAACAAATTTTGACCTTTGGCAAGGTCAAGGTCACACAAAATGTTGCCCAGTACCCTATGCATCATGTGACATATGCACCTGCAAATTTTGAATTGCTACAACCTATGTTAAATAGGAGGAGATGCATTTACAAAAAACGTGATGGGCGAACAACGCATGAAATTAATATACACTTTTTTCTAAAGAAAAAATTGAGTATTATAATAAACCCTTTTAAAGAAAAAAGCGGGTATATTAGTAGACTACAGTCTATGGTACCACTTTTGTCTCTAACCAAGAAATGCCTTTACAAAAATACATTATTTGACCTTTGGGGTCAAGGTCACACAAACAATTGACTATTATTTCTACATCATGTGACCTTAAGCACCTGCAAAATTTGAAGTTTCTACGTCCAATATTTTAGGAAGAGATGTGTTCACAAGAAAAAACATTATTTGACCTTTGACTTTGAGGGGGTCAAGATCACACAAAATGTTGCCTAGTACCCTCTACATCATGTGACCTATGAAACTGCAAAACTTGAGTTCGCTATGTCCTGCAGTTTAGAAGGAGATACATTTACAAGAAAATACATTATTTGACCTTTGACCTTGACATTTTGGGTCAAGGCGACAGGAACGGGTACCCACTACTCTCAACATCATGTTACTTATGCACCTGCAAATTTGATGTTGCTATACGTCCAATGGTTAATGAGATATATGCATTTGTAAGAAAATACCATTTGACCTTTGTCTTTAACCTTGGGGTCAATGTTACATGAAGCATTGCTAAGTACGTCTTCATCATGTGACCTATGCACCTGCAAAGTTTAAAGACTTGCTACGTCCAACATATTAAGAGAAAATCCAATTACAAGAAACGTGATGGCAGACAGGGTGGGTAAAATAAAGGACTGGAGCCAGTCTAACATCACTACCATCCAAGCTGTCTTCTTAGTGACTAGCTCTGGCTATGAACTGACCAGCTGACCCCATGATATGGAGCAGAGATGTGTATTCAGTGGGCATTTAAAAAACCTTTCATCTTTGACAACAAAATAAGCCTGTTTGCAAACATTGTAGAATAAGATCAGCCAGCTCATAAGCTGGCTGATCTTGATCTGCACTGTTTGCCTTTCATTTGTTGATACAGTATCAAACCATAAATTGCAATAAATGTAATAATAAATGCAGTTTATGCAGCTGTGGGCGTGACATGCTTATTTGCTCTACATGCTTTGGGTTAATACACCATTTGACCTAGTTAGTAGAAAGGCATGTGGCATAATTAAAGGGCTATATTTAGATGTTTAGGTCAATGTCTGGAGTAGCTGTCTGCTAGCTGTTTATGTAAGTTTTGCCCTGAGTTTGGGGGAAGGGATGGATTCCAATATGGATATGGAATTAAAATTCATTGAAGATTTAATATCAAACTGAGATGCGCCTGAGTGTTAAATTTTTTATTTAGGGTAAAAATTTGAAGAATGCAGTATTTCCAAATTTCTGTTGATAACCTTAAGCTTTGCAAACAGCCTAGACTCGGATCAGGGCAGACAGAACGTACTCTGATGCAGAATGGCATAGTGTAAAACATGGAATGGAAATGGAGTGGAGTGGAGTGGAATGGAATTGAATGGAAGGATTGGAAATACATGCTTATCATGAGCTGTATGATTTGACTTATTTTATAGACTGTGCATATATGAGAACTGCCTCACAGAGACAGTTTTTGGGAACATAGTGGCTGAGTGGTAGAGTGCTTGACTCGAGACTGAGGGGCCGTGGGTTCGAGCCTCACTGGCATCACTGTGTTGTGGTCCTTGAGCAAGACACATTAATCCTAGCTTAGTACCATGGTTCAAACCAGGAAGACCCGTCCCTGTTTAGCTGAAAGATTGTTGGTGGGACGTAAAGAATCTAATCAAACAAACAAACAAAACAGAGGAGTTGATATGAGTACATACACTTTTTGATATTTAGGTTACTCTTTAGAACCATTTCATTGGTTTAGTTCTAATGAGTACTCAAAATCAAGGATTAGGCTGAAATATCAAAGACAGGGTACTCATTAGAACTACCTCCATGAGGGGATTAATCTAATCATATCCACAATACATATTTAGGGCAGAAACAATTATCGAACAGAGGCTGGGTGTACTCATTTGAACTATCACAGTGAGGTGGTTCTAATGAATACTCAATAATTCTTCCTTCTGGTTGGATACAATAAACTTGAGATTAGTCCAATAATTGGGCATGGTTAAAATTTAATCTTTTGTCTGAAGATCTTTTTTTCACGTTCACAAACAGTGTAGACCCTGATGAAATGCAGCATTAAGCTGCATTTCATCTGGGTCTTAACTGTCTGCAAAAGTACTCGTTTTTAGGGATTTTCCCAAACGCAAAGGGTTAATCTAGATGTGGACGTATGGACTGTTTCCGAATCACAGTACAATAAATTTTGGGTGTTTTTTACATGCATAACGGACACTCAGGTAACTGCAGTCTTGAGGCTTGTTTATTTTCCGTACATAAATTATTTGTATTGTGTCGCTGAAAAAGAAATGAGAGTGCATTAGTATGGTGAAAAATTTAAAATTCTATGTATTGCAAAAAAAACTTCTTGCAAACATTTATTAAATAGTCAATGATTCACCTTAGGGACTATTTATTCGCTTTCTTTAGGCGGCAATGGAAAATGCTGTTAACAATCGACAAGATGGATCAAAAATCGCTAGAAACAGTGTTTTTGATTGCCATTTGTCGCCAGTCTGGCGACAAATGGAAATCAAAATCTCTATTTCTAATGATTTTTGATCTACATTCGCCGATAGTATTAACGTTTTTGATTGCTTATCTGCTGTGTGTGGGATGGTCAACTGGAAGATTCTGTTTTAGAAAATTCAGCACTTTAAGTAATCATCAGCTGTTGATTTTGACCCCTTACTAAATTTACTAAGCTTCTAGCTATCTGTAAAAAAAACTGCAACCAGAAATACAATTATGTACACCTTAAATAATATATATCAAGGGCTTTCAGATTTACTAAAATAGGTTTTCCCATGATGCAACTTGGGATTGTAGTAAATTTGTCCAAATCGTGACCAGTGTTTCTATTGCTGTGACTGAGCTGTTAGCAAGACGGCAAATTTACAAATATTCACGCTTGGTTAATTACAGTGTCATGGACCTTACAATAAATGTTTCGCTGATCACGGTAAAGTTCACAAGGAAAAGTTATATGTGGTTTGACAAGTTAAGCGTTCAATTTGCATCTGTCATTCCGGTATTCAGTGTCCTTCTGGTGGTGTATTTTGACAATTGGGTGCATGAAATCGCTGGAAAGTTTTCGGAATTATTTCGGTGAGGAACAGCCTGGTTGATTTTTAGTGTGCATGTTTTTGGAGATGTTATTTGTGGCGAATAGATAGTTGTTCTACATTCCTTGGATGTTTTCAATGAATATATGAAAATTCATTCATAATTGATAGGTATTTTGTGAGAAAATTAGTTAAGATTTACTGCTCAGCTGGCACAATTTAGCAGCCCTCTAATGGATGCAATTATTTTATTGAAATATTGACATTTCACAGGCCTTTAGATAAAATTTCATTATCAAAAAAGTATTTTTTTTATTTCTCAACCAAAACATGTGTTGTGGGAGCTCAAAAGAACCATCTTCATGAGACTGCACCCAAACATATGTTGAAAATTATTCACAATTTTACGCTGAAAAATTGGCTCTATATCGATAATATGGGGCCCAAAGTGCAACGGAATTCTTTGCATACTCGTTACACAAATGTGAACTTTCTTTCTTATGAACTGGCATGTCTTGTCTTATGCCTTGTGAAAAAAGTGGGGTCAATTAAGTATTTCTTTTTTTTCAGCTGAAACGTATGTTGTGGGTGCTAAAACATCTAAATGAGTAAGAAATGGTTCTTTTGAGTACCTAAAATATATATACTTAAGGAATAAAGAAACGCAACAGACAAAAATATAATTTTTGCGTGTTTAAATGACGGTTGGGTGAAATCTCTTTTAAAACTTTCTTATTGAGTATTAATAGCATGTGATGAAATGCCAAAACGTCATTTTAACGCTACATTTTACGCTACAAGATGAAAACATATGAAAACGTAAAATGTGACGTTAACGTCAGAATAAAGATCAAGAAATCCCGTCTTTTCCATGTGTGGTTATTTGGCGTCGACTTGACAATGTGCAAATTAAACAACGTCCAATAATATTCGTGATGCAGTCAAAAATTGCGTGAAAACACTCTATTTGAATGGCAAGATACATAATGGTAGTTAAATAAACGATCAACGTCACTTAGAGCTGCCGGGTTTGGGTCGCTGGTGAATATACGGGATAGGATAACCTAGAGACACCAGAACATGCTTTCTTGGGAAAAACTGACTTTTCAGATAACGTAGAAATACGCTGGTAAGGTGTTTATATTGACGTTAGCCAAAAAAAAAAAAAAAAAACACAGCATAATGCAAGAGAAAACATCTGATTACATGCCGAGAGTGAACACCAAACTTGTTAACTGTAACCTAAAATTTGTCACTGGACCATTTCATCATTAGAAAAAACACATACACATCATGGAAACCATTAAAACGTAGGATATCGAATTTTGACGTCAGAATTGAGTTTTTTTGACGTCTGAAGATCTCAAGTCATAATTCTTGAACAAAACGTCCTTGTAATGAATAAATCTTAAGCAGATAAGAAAGTTTACGCGTTTAACGCAGTATTCAGAGTTGACGTTTTGGACGTTAAGCCGTTTCAGAATCCTACAGAAACGTCGCCATTTGATCATTTCCTTGATCCGCAATCTATGCCAAGACTTTTTAAAACAATAAAACGATGTTTGATTCAATTTTTGCTTTTATTGACCCTGTTTCAACAGTTTACTACGGGGGGTCAGGCTGGTTACGCGCGTACCAAAATGATTACGTAATCGATAATTACGATGAACCTGCTGTAATTTGACGGACACATACTGCTCCTATGGATAAATATCATTTGCACTAAAAACGTGCATCATATTGTATTCTTATAATGATTCGAAGTGTTTGTTGCGTTTCTTTATTCCTTAAGTATACATTTAATATAATGTTGGATATTATATGAAAATAATCATTCATTTTAAGCTTAAAATTATGTCATCTTTTCAAAAGCTGAAGGACATGGAATTTGCACTGGACATGGAATTTGTCCCCAATCATCATGGTCTGGAACATGTCCAGGGATAGTTTACTTTCTTTTTGTTTTTACCAAAGATCATGATGCCTATTCATTATAAATACCATATATGCTCAAATGAACACACCACAGGTGTTTTCTAATATTAGAGCGGTGGCATGAGATTTCCAACAATTGGACATTTTGACAAGTGTAGCTAGACTCAGACGAGGCTTTGCAGCCTCCTTTTAAGCTTAGAAACTCCAAATGGTGTTCAGTCAGTAGTTTTAAAGCTGCATACTCTGTAACTATGAACATTTTTCGAAAAAAAATTTTTTCTTTTTAAATCATTTGCAAAAGTAGAATAAAGTTATGTTGTCACAATAAATCTAATTTCTACAGCTGAAAACTGCACGAAAAAGCGAATTATCTTATAAAAACAGGTGTATTTTTTCTTGTTTGTAATTATTTGCATCCCTCCAATAATTCAAGACAGTTGATTTTTAACATAAATGCTGTTGTTTTGGCACTAATAATTTGTTAATTATTACGAAAAAGGTAAAATGTATATCTGAATTTTAGTATTATTACTGTGTTCTTGAAAAATAGAAACATTATTTTTAAAATGAAAATATCAAAAGTTACAGATTATGCAGCTTTAACTGTTTAACAATCATGGAATACTCAAGCGACTAGCAAAGGCTCTGATCAGACTGTGCGTATGCGCAGGCTGATCGGAGGCTTTGCTGGTCGCACATACCACATTGTTGGAAATCTCATGCACTGGCTCAATTATCAAATCCAACCAAATAAATGCACATCCTCTTAGAAGCAGACAGTTACACTAGATGGGCTGTGACGCCAGAAAACCTTCGGGGTTTCCGATCAGGTCATACCTAAACAAAACTGCTCAGCTACAGAGACTATCTAGAATAGTGAATTTCCCTTGTAGCAAGTTTTGGTATGATACTTTCCAATAAGCGAATAACAAAGGCGCTTTTCAGACTGCTTGCATGAGCAGGCTTAGTCTGCACCTTTGTTTGTTTACACTGTATGAACTTCTGATTTCCCAGTAATTTTCATCTTTAATATGGATTAATCATGTGTGGATAAAAATGAAGGAGGACCATAAAAGACAAGCCACTTTATTCTCATAAACCCATTAGCCACCAAAGAGTAAATATATAGTACAGGAGCATCTCTAATTTCATTGGCTGTTACATTGCTGGTGTCTTTACCTGTAAAATGATTGACATCTCTTATCAACTCAACTCAATGACTTTGCTGCTATTCATCAGCAGATTAGTGAGGTCATCAAGTTTATTCAATTATTTGTACACAAATCTGGGGTTCATTGGATGCATAAAATAAGTTGTGTTCAGGAAAATGCTTTGACAAAAATATCTTAACCATTGTATAGTGGAAAGGCTTCCTATATAGATACTTAAGCTAACATTTAAGACTCAGATGAAACGTTTCATCAGGGTCTGCACAATTTGCAAGGATAAAAATAATAGATAGCTTTTTTCCAGGGAGGTAACTTGAATTTTGACAAGTATAAGCTTTTCAAAAAAGCAATGTATATGAGCTGGGTGTATCATTTTAGTGTTGTGACACCATGATGTAATATTTACATAAAGGGCTAACTCATGCTGCACCACTTAGCTGGTGCCAATGTACAGTTTGCCAACTTAGTCAATTAAAATTGCCATCTTCAAGAGAATGGCAACATGAGGATGGCAATATAAGGGAATTAACTATATATTTTTTTTCACTCAGCTGGAGAGTTATTCTCATTCACACCTAAATTGCAAGGACTAATTGGATATCTTGTCTGTTCAAGACTCTAAGGATGCATATTTACTTATGCAGATAAATTCCATTAGCTCTGATAAGAATGATAATCTCTCTAATCTCAGCCCTTGACATGCTGATTATTTTTATGAGCTACCCTCCCCCACAATTTTTACCATGTTAACATACACTATTCCAGTTGTAAGCAGAATGGAAAACAGTGTGGATCCTGATCAGATGGCTTCATCAGAAGCCAGCTGATCTGGATCTACAGTGTTTTCCAAAAAGAACAAATCTGGGTTTCAGCAGGACAAGAGTTAGTATACAAAATTCATTTTTAGATGGTTTTCTAATTTTTGTAGCAAATTTAAGTTACCTTTGTGAGACTCGTTTAAATTGCCTCAATGAGGCTTTGGTGTTAAGCCACTTCAAAACATATTTTGCAGAAAATTGATTCATAAATGTGGTTTTCTGGAAATCTGGAAATACAACAGGCTCATTCTCAAGGGAGATAAATCTTGTAAGTCTGAATCCATCCTTTAGCAGAGTATGTGAGGCTTTTCTCTATTTACTAACATACAGCAACCTGCTGCATATATAACATATGGTCAGACTAGGAGGAGGGGTAGATGAAATTCTTTGGATTTTCTAGATTTTCTAGTCTTATAATATTAGAATGATAATTAATTCCACAGAAGTTGTACGATGCTATGATAGCTTTTCTGGTGGATTATATCTATATTCAACCTGGATTAGGATTGTTAACTCTATTTTTGCCGTCTGCAATTTTTTTAAAAAAATCAACTTTTTTCAAAAAATTATTTCAGGATTGATACCATCAGAGTGTCAAACAGTTTGGATCCAGATCAGGTCCGACGAAAACGTTGGGCCTGATCTGGGTCCAAACTGTTTTGCAAAGTTTGTCAGCAGACATCACTGGTAGGCAAAGAGTTAGAGAATTTTTGCATTTATATAAGTATTTTTCAGTATCGGTTCCAGATAAACAGTGAAAAATAATTGGAACATATAGCTGTCATTTTTTAACAAATATGGTGAATTGTTGTGGCTTCTTAAATGAGCACCCATATATAAACAGGCTTTTTGTGGGGCTGGGGCTGTATACATTGGATAAAATTGAGTATAGGCAGGAATCCAGAGTCTGGCAGAAAAATAACATAAGTTACTTTCTTTTACCTGAAATTTTTAATTCTGTGCGAAAATCTATAAATAGACAATTCTTATTATGTAATTAATGTTATTAGCCCTTGAAGTGTTAATCACAGCAAAGGTGGAAAATAACACTTGATATTTCTTGTGAATCATTCGCTATCAGATATTTCACATGAATAACAACTTTAGGAAATGATAATGTTTGAACATGTAAATGTCTGCTGCAAATTTTTGGTTGTCTCCTGCTTTTTTGTCGTCAGCCGATTTTTTTCAAAATCAACTCTTTGTTTGTTTGTTTGATTTGATTCTTTACGTCCAATCAACAATCTTTCAGTTAAACAGGGACGGGTCTTCCTAGGTTGAACCAGTACTAAGGTAGGATAATGTGTCTTGCTCAAGGATCACAACACAGTGACGCTGGTGAGGCTCTTGGGTCTCGAGTCAAGCACTCTACCACTGTGCCACTGCGCTCCCTTAACAACTGAAAAGTCATCAGAGTGTCAAATAGTTTAGATCCAGATCAGGCCTGATTTCAAAAGTCATCAGAGTGTCAAATAGTTTGGATCCAGATCAGGTCTGATTTTTTTGGGCCCAGACTGTAGCAGATGACACTTAAGGAGTATAAATAATGGATTACCTTTATGCTGCCAAAATATTTTTTGTAATGAAAATATCTGCTTAAAGGCCAAATACCCCCCCACCCTTTCAAAATGCATAAAATTATATTTTTTTCCAGAAAAAGAAAATTTTAAAAAAATTAGTGCATATACCCTACCTAAAATTTCCCGACCCGAAACACACTTAATACTTTTTGTTTTTTGCCTTATTACAGGCTACTTTTATCATGGAAGCAAAAACTAAGTCACTGCTCCGCATTGTTTGCATTAGTAATTATTAGGCTTAATGGAGATTTGTTGTGAATGTAATGAATGAATGGGAATGAAATGTGCTTACAACTTTGAATTTCCATGCTCTGTGACTTGACAGGTCTTTTTTAGCTCACCTGAGCCAAAGGCTCAAAGTGAGCTATTGTGATCAGTCTTCGTCTGTCGTGCGTCTGTCTGTTTGTCGTGCATAAACTTTTTCTTAAAACGACATCTGCTCATGAACCACTGGTCCAAATTTAAAAATATTGCACAGGATTGTTCCCCTTCATGCCTGCTAACGAAATTGCACAAATGCTTCCGCTACGCCAAACAAGAGGGCGCGCCAGAGCTCAAGGTAAGAAATCTTTTAAACGACATCTCCTTAACCACTCGTCAAAATTCAAGATAATTACACAGATATGTACCTCATGATGCCCTCTACCAAAATTGCACAAATGGTTTTCCGCTGATCAAGGGAGCTGTCAGAGCTCTAGATAAGAAATATTTAAAACAACATTTTCTCCTTAACCACTGGTCCAAGTTCAAAATGATTTCACGGAAATTTTCCCCATGATGCCCTCTACCAAAATTGCACAAATGGTTCCACTGCGCTGAACAAAATGGCTGTCAGAGCTGTAGATAAGAAATATCTTTAATCAACATCTACTGAACCATTGGTCAAAATTCAAAATAATTTCACAGAAGTGTTCCTCTTGATAACCTCTACCAAAATTGCACAAATAGGTCTACTCCACCTATTAAAGGGACCACTAGAGCTCTAGATAAGAAATATCTTTAAACACCAACTGGTTCAAATTCAAAATAATTTCACAGAAGTGTTCCTCAAGATGCCTAAAACCAATATTGCACAAATGGTTCCGCTCCACCAAAACAAAGGGGCTTTTAGAGCTCTAGATAAAATTTTTTTAAACCACATCTCCTCCTGAACCACTAGTCCAAATTCAAAATAGTCTCACAGAAGTATTTGATATGATGCCCATTACCAAGATTGATCAGAATTTTGAGCTAAAAGCTAAAATATTTATAAATGATATCTCTTTAGCCTAAGCTAGGCCAATACATCATATCCTCATGTGTCAGGATTCAGGTGAGCGATTCAGGGTCCTAGGGCCCTCTTGTCTTAATTATGCACCCTCCAAGGGGGGTTGGGTTGGGGCATATTGAATCACCTTTGTCTGTTCGCATGTCCCCTGTGGAATATGGTTTCCGTGTGACATCT
This sequence comes from Loripinus fragilis, assembly GCA_964019695.1. Taxonomy (NCBI): domain Eukaryota; kingdom Metazoa; phylum Mollusca; class Bivalvia; order Lucinida; family Lucinidae; genus Loripinus; species Loripinus fragilis. The sequence continues at coordinate 30,773,880 of OZ026524.1, forward strand.
TTTGAATACATTGGTGTATTAGATTCATATTTTACACATATAATTTATAAAATGCAGGTCAAGTTCGATTTAGGATAAATCAACCTATTCGTTGAAACTTTGCATATGCATTAGTATTGACAAGGCCTAGGTTAGGATGGTCTGCACCAATTCGTAACAAAGTTATGGCCCTTTACTCATTCCAGAAATTCATTTAATTTGTTTTCCCTTCAATATTTTGAGAACAAATCGATGGAATTTGACAGAAGTTTATATTTATGCATTGATATTGACATTAGAGCTGGGTTTGGATGGTTATTTGTCTATTTGTGTAAACTTTCAAAAAAGTTATGGCCCTTGACTCCAATCAGAATTTTGTTTTCACTCAATTATTATTAAATCTTCATTTCATATCCGTTAGTTGATATTGACAAGGTGTATATAGGTTTGGATTTTATGTGTCAAATTGTGCTAATTTATAACAGTGTTATGGCCCTTGACTCAAATTAGAATTTGGTTTCACTCACTATCTTAAGAAGTTTAGCAAAGTTTTCCATAGACTTTGATATTGACACGATCTAGGTTGGGATTGTTTTGCGTCAATTTGTTCAAATTCGATTTACGGCCCTTGACTCCTGTCAGAATTTCATTACAGCTCAATATCTTGTCACATGTTTGTAAATTAATTAATGGAATTGGACAAAGGTTAGCATATGCATTGATATTGACAAGATCTAGGTTGGGATTGTTACTTGTCAAATTGCACAAATTTATAGCAGATTTATGGCCCTTGAGTCATGTCAGAACTTTGTTTCCGCTCAATATCTTTTGAATGAATCATTGGAATTGGACAAAATTTTGCATATGCATATTGACAAGATCTAGGTTTGGTCATTGTCAACCCAGGAAGACCCGTCCCGTAATAACTGAAAAATTGTTGACAACTGAAAAATTGTTGACTGGGATGTAAAGAATCACATCAAACTAAACCCACAGTGGACAAAACTCATGAAAAATTACCCAGCATGCAAAGCGTTATTATTTTTACCTTTGAATTTGAGGAAGAAAACTTTGATGTTTTCTTTGTATGCTCTTCATATTTTGTGATTGATTGGTCATAATCCCCCTAGGAAGATTTGGAAAAAAGATTTGCTTAACTTTTTCCTTGCTAGCGGCGACTTTTGTTGTCTGCTGATAACATTACCCAGATCAGAACATACAGAAGGTTGGTCCTGATCTTGATCCAACCTGGTTGACACTCTGATAGTGTCCCTTAAGAAATTTTTGAAAAGTTAATTTTGAAAAAAAAATCAGCATGTGACAAAAAAGCATGAAAAATTACCCAGCATGCAAAGAGTTAAGTATTCCTATGGTAATTGTTCTAAAAGTATGTAATTAAAACTTTATTTTTTATTTCTCAACCAAAACATATGTTGTGGGTACTCAAAAGAACTGTCTCAGTGAGACGGTTCTTTTGAGTACCGAAAACATATGTTTAAATTGATGGGTAAGTAAATAATTGCTATTTTATGCTAAAAATTTTGCTTAATTAGACCTATCATTACAGGAAGTTCTCTTTTCTTGGCTTTCTATAGCAGACACCTGCACAGGTAACATAGACACCTGTTTGTTTTAGACTTTCTGCAAGGGTTCCAGATAATGACTTCAAAGGAAAACAAAAATTTCCTACCTCTGTCAATTATTCCCCTTTATTAACTTTGTGATTGTTCTTAGACATGTATCATAGGAAACTTATGTGATTCATTTCTTTGCCATCAGTTTAAACATGTGTTTTGGGTGCCCGAAAGACCCGTCTCTCTTAGAAATTGAGAACCATTTTTGTTTGAAAAGTAAGAATTTAATTTTCAATTATGCACTCTTTCTGGCGGCCTGTGTACCAAAGACATGTCCAAAATTGGTATTTTGACAAACAGTTAAATATCTTGTTAGGATTTGAAAAAAGACAACAAATAATACTCTGGCAAAATTTTCTTCAAGAAACCTCTTGGACTATATAAAATTTCTATAAAAAAATAGAGCTGCTTGACCGCAATTTCTTGGCATTATAGCCCTTTAAATTATTCCGAGTCCAATGGGGTAACAAGAGTTCAAACAGACTACTAAGTGGTCTCCCTAGAAAGTATCTGGAACAGATTACTAAGTGGTCTCCCTTGAAAATGTTTCTTTACATTTGCTGGAACAAATTTCTTAGTGGTCTCCCTTGAAAGTTTCTCTTATATTTTCTTCAATGTCTGGTTTGTTCTTGCAAATTATATAGAATTTTCTCCATCAGAACAATATTTTGCTGCATTTTTATTATGAGGGTTTCTTCTGGAGCTCAGCTGAGTTTTTCTAGTTCATCTAGATGTTTGATTAGCTTCCCGGCTGACTCAGAACAGGATATGAACTGTGCTGCTGTAGATTCCAGTCAGATAACAAGCTTTCTGGTTACCATGGTAACAATTATATAAACATTTCTTTTAGATCTACCAGGATACTTTCTTTTTGTAAACAAAATGTTGACTTTTAGCTTTCTGTAAATTAACCCTTAGAGCGCAGCAAGCGACAAATTTGCAACATCTTTCCTACTTCTCCCCCCAAAAATAAGGTATGATATTTCATGAAATAACATGCCTTATTTGTTTTTTTGAAAAAGCAGCAAAAATTTGAAATTGTCGTCTGCTGCAAATTGTAGGTGATGCTTTATGGGTTAATCCTTTACCTGGGTTAACCCTTTGCTTTGCAAACAGTTTGGACCCAGATCAGGCCGGCCTTGTGATCTGATGAATTAGCTTAAATCAGCCTGGAATTTGCAAGATTTAGCATAGTGCAATTCACTACATTTAAGAAGCACAATTTTTACCCATCATTGAAAAAAAGAGCTCAAGTGCGGATCCAGAGGGGGGGGGGGACAGGGGGTCCGGACCCCCCCTGGAAAATCACAAGTTATATTGGTTTCTTTAGGGAATAAGCAATTGGACCCCCCCCCCCCCCCCCCCCCCCCCTGGAAAAAGTTGGACCCCCTCTGGAACCTTGAAAAATGATGGATTTCTTTGAAATTGACCATTTGACTTCTGTAAAATAAGCTGAGGACTAAAAAAAAAAAAAAAAAAAAAAAAAAAAAACAACGTCAGAGCTTTTTTTGTCAGACTGACCTGGACCCCCCCCCTTGACGAAACTTCCTGGATCCGCGCATGGAGCTGCAGTGAAAACTGTATTTTTAAGACGTCTTCAAACAACCAGGGACTCCATTGTAATGCTTTGAGGATGATAGGATTTTAAGAATGAAGCTCTGATAAAAGTAAAAAATGACTTTTCAAAGCAGCTTATTGCAGCAAGCTGCTGGGATTAAAATGAAATCTTAAAGCCAAAGTATTCATTGACACAAATATTTATACAGTATAAAACGATTCCTGACCCACAATGCAACAGCTCTTGTCTGAAAGTGTCTTCAAATGAGCAACATTCCAACAATGTGGCATTTTGACAAGTGTAGACTCGGATGATAATGTGCAGGCTTCTTTTAAGTGTAGAAGCTCCAAATGATGTTCACCAGTAGCTTAACACTCATAGAATATTCAAGCGATTAGCAAAGGCTCTGATCAGACTGCGCATATGCGCAGACTGGTCTGAGCCTTTACTGGTCGCACATACCAAATTGTTGGAAATCTCATGCCACGGCTCAATTATAATATATAGGACGCAACAACAGTTTGCGCTTTCCCCAAAATTCAAACACTTGACCAAATGTTAAGTGTTGAAGTGCTGCCTAAAATATGCAACAGATGACAATTTCAAAACTTTTTTTTCTATTATCTTAATAAAAAACTAACAAATAAGGCTTGATATTAATGTGAAGCATCTGCTGGCAGATGATTCACATTAAATATCAAGCCTGATTTTCCATTGAAATTAAGAGCAATGTCAATACATTTGTTGTCTGCTGGAGTCATGGTTGTTGTTTTGACTCTTTGTTCCTTACTGGTGGGGACTTTGTTGCCTGCTGATAACTTTGACCCGGATCATCAGCCCTGATCTGGATCTACACATTTTGGCACTCTAATAGTCACAGTTCCTGAACACATTTTTTGAAAAAAATATTTTGAAAAAAAGTCCAGAGACAACAACAGAAGCATAAAAATATTACCCAGCATGCAAATAGTTAAATGTTTTATTCCAGCCCTATGACATGCCCTTATAGGTTCTTAAAGGAGCAAAGTAGTTTTAAGAGGGTAATTATGGAATAATGAATGACTGGCTTATTATGTCCTCAAGTTCCGTAAATGGTCTAAAATTTTGAGCTATACCTGATTAAATTTGATTTTATCTGACAGTTCTTTGATTCTCGAGAAACTTGCCAGAAGAGCAAGCAGTGAGTTTGCTGATCTGGCTATACATTAGGCATCATAATATCATCATGAATCCTCATTCATATTATTACACTGGCCAAAATGAATCCTTAAGAAGGCGGGGCTGTCTGACAGGTCTATGAAACCTCTTCAGAGGGTGGGGCTGTCTGCCAGGTCTATGAATCCTCTCTAGAGGATGGGGCTGTCTGCAAGGTCTATGAATCCTCTCCAGAGGTGGGGCTGTCTAACAGGTCTATGAATCCTCTCCAGAGGATGGGGCTGTCTGCCAGGTCTATGAATCCTCTCCAGAGGTGGGGCTGTCCAACAGGTCTATGAAACCTCTCCAGAGGGTGGGGCTGTGTGACAAGTCTATGAATCTTCTACAGAGGATGGGGCTGTGTGACAGGTCTATGAATCTTCTCCAGAGGATGGGGCTGTCTGTCTTCTCCAGAGGATGGGGCTGTCTGTCAGGTCTATGAATCCTCTCCAGAGGTGGGGCTGTCTGACAGGTCTATGTGATCCTCATCAGAGGATAAAGCTGCTGTCTGACAGGTCTATGAATCTTTTCCAGAGGGTGCAGCTGTCCGACAGGTCTATAAACCTCTCCAGAGGGTGGGGCTGTCCCACAGGTCTATGAATCCTCACCAGAGGGTGCGGCTGTCAGATGGGTCTTCCTAGAATCCTCTTTAAAAGTTTGGGCTGTCCAATGAGTCTGTGAATCCCCTCCTGAGAGTGGGGCTGTCTGGCAGGTCTTTAAATCCTCTCCAGAGGTGGAGCTGTCTGACATGTCAATGAGTCCTCTCCAGAGGGTGGGGTTGTCTAGCATGTCTATGAATCTTCTGCAGAGGGTGAGGCTGTTAGATGGGTCTATGAATCCTTACCGGATGGTGGGGATGTCTGAATGGTCCATGAATCCTCTCCATTTGATGGGGCTTGTCTGACAGGTCTTCCAAGAATCCTCTCCAGAAGTTGGGGCTGTCTGACAGGTCTGAATCTTTTCCAGAGGGTGGGGCTGTCGGATGGGTCCATGAATCCTCTTAAGAATGTGGGAATGTCTGACAGGTCTATGAATCTTTTGGAGAGGGTGGGGCTGTCCGACTGGTCTTCCTTGAATTTTCTCAAGATGGTTGGGCTGTCCAACAGGTCTATGAGTCCTCTCCAGAGGATGGAGCTGGCAGATAGGTCTTCCTAGAATCCTCCTTAGAGGGTGGGGCTGCCTAACAGGTCTTTGAATCTTTTCCAGAGGGTGGCATTGTCGATGGGGTCTTCCTAAAATCCTCTTCAGAGGGTGGGGCTGTCTGATGGGTCCATGAATGCTCTCCAGAATGTGGGGCTGTCTTTTGCAGAGGGTGGGACTGTCTGACTGGTTTCTAAAAATCCTCTCCAGAAAGCTGGGCTGTCCTATGGGTCCATGATTCCTCTCCAGAGGACAGCTCCACCCTCTAGAGAGGGTGGGCCTTCTGATGTGTCTTTCTAGAAGTGGGGCTGTCTTATGGGTCTGAATCTTTTCCAGAGGGTGGGGCTGTCCATTGGGTCTTGCTAGAGTTCTCTCCAGAAGTTGGGGCTGTCCAAAGGGTCTATGAATCTTCTTCAGAGGATGGGGCTGTCCAAAAGGTCTATGAATCATCACCAGAGGATGAAGCTGTCTGACGGGTTTATGAATCTTCTTCCAGAGGGTGGGGCTGTCCTATGGATCTATAAATCCTCTCCAGAGAGTAGGGATGTCTGGCTCCAGAGGATGGGGCTTTCTGACAGATCTATGAATTTTCTCCAGAGGGTGGGGCTGTCTGAAAGATCTATGAATCTTCTCCAGAGGATGGGGCTGTCTGACAGATCTATGAATTTTCTCCAGAGGGTGGGGCTGTCTTACAGATCTATGAATCTTCTCCAGAGGGTGGGGCTGTCTGACATATCTATGAATCTCCTCCAGAGGGTGGGGCTGTCTGACAGATCTATTAATCGTTTCCAGAGGGTGGGGCTGTCTGACATATCTATGAATCTTCTGCAGAGGTTGAAGCTGTCCAACGGAATAGAGGGTGGGGCTTCCGACAGATCTAGACTGAATCCTCTCCAGAGGGTGGACTGTCTGTAAGATATGTGAATCTTCTCCAGGGGGTGGGGCTGTCCAATGGGTCAGGGTGGGGCTGTCAAATGGATCTATGTTTTCTCCAGAGGGTGGGGATGTCTGGGGGTGTGCTCTCTTAGTAATTTTGAAAGTCTGTGGAATCCATATTGCACATCACTTGATCCTCAATACTTTCTCCCTTATTTTCTTTGGCCTGCAGGATCTTTTTTTCCCCAACCAATAACACTTTTCTCTTTTCTCAACAAAAGGTTTGTTATTTAGGGCTGGAATTCACAAAATGCTTGTCAGAATAGCAAATAGGAAAGACCTTGATCAGACTGCTTCTTCAGTCTGATCTGGGTCTGCCCAGTTTGACTAGGTCTTTTGTGAACATTTACCAGATTAGAAAAATTATGGTAGTTGGTTCTTTCTGAATCAGGATCACATGACTGACATATATTTTTAAAGTACATTTTTTTGTTTACCCTGCATTTCATTCCCAGGCTCCTGGTGGGTTCCAAAATTTTAATTTAATTGAAGATTTCAAGATAGCTGATAAAAATAAACGTTAACATGTGCCATTGCAAAATTCAAAACACAACATCTGTATCGTATTTTCTTCTTTATTGTTCATTTCTTTTTGTTTCACTAAAGTTTCCTCACTGACAACCTTTTTCTGTGAGCAAGAAGTTTCAAGGTTGACTGTCTGGGTAATATTTCTTTCATGCTGGGTACTTTTTGTCTACTGATTTTTTTTTTCAAATCAACTTTCTCCAAAACTTCTCTCAGGAAAATTACGTGTCACTGATCAGGCCAAATAAGATTCGAGGGATTTATGTAAGCATTTACGAATAGATTTGAGTACCGATCTTGAGGATCGGTACTCGAATCTATTCCTAAATGCTTACATAAATCGCCATGCACATACTGAATACTTAAAAATGGTTGAAGTCTACAGTCCTTTAGGCATATGGCATGCATTTCTATATAGTATTAACACCAATATATACCACTTCCGGTCTATGAAGTACCGGCAATATGCGTAAATACCACCAAATCGACGTATACATTTACCAGTGTGATATATGCAGCTGAGAATGCAAATTTTAGTGAATCATCAGAATTTTATTCATCATATAAATAGATAAGAAAAAAAACATATTTTGATTCCAGGAGAAAATTTAAATATGTGTATTCTTGATAAACAATGGTACCCAGCTTGCTTATGTTCTTACTTCTATAAGAAAACATATGTTGTAGTTACTCATTATGGAGATGTCTGAGACACTTCCAAAGAGTAACCACAACTGATGTTTTCATGTAGAAATAAGAAAAAAATGTGATTTTTAGCTGAAAAGAATTTGATGATCTAGCACTACGTTTTCCAAGAACCATGCATGTTATCAGAACATGCATGCATATGCTTGCAGCTGTTTATCAGTAGATTTAAATTACTCTTGAAAGCTGGTGTCATATCTCAAAAATGCCTTTCACTAAATAATCCTGTTCAAATGAAAAGGATTTTGATAAAAGGAGCCATCTAACCCTTAAATGCCACCATATATTTTGCAGCAGATGACATTTTTGGATTGCAGGCTCCTTTTAAAACCAGATAAGACTTTAAATTTCATTTGAATCATTTGCTACCAGACAAACAGATTTCACAAAATTTGTTCCCTACTGCAGTTAATTAGATTTAAATTGTGAGTGGAGCTTTAATGGGATAACCGTATATGTATATGCACAGCTATCTAGTGGGGCTAGACGACTGTTTAATTTACTTAAATTTAATAATTTGCCAGACTGTTTACTGGTTTCTTATGCAATAAGTTCAATTTTCAAGGTGAGATGGCTCAAATATTTTCTCACGCATAAATCCTGTTTAGATCGAGTCAACATCCAGGAGGTCTTATCATGAGCTTATGATGCCTAGTCTTATGTATTGACAAAAAATCTGATTGGCTGGGGAATGCCATCCATCCATTAATCCAATGCTTCCGTCCATCCATCCATCCATCCATCCATCCATCCAATGCTTGCTTCCATCCATCCATCCATACATCCATTCAATCCACTCATCCATCCAAATTGCATCTATACATCAAGGCCTAATGTCTGCAGGTTGCCAGCTTTTATCTCTTCTTTGCATTCTAAAAGTTAATCCTCGAATGACAGTGGATCATCACGATCCTATAGGATTTATTTTGATAATTTATTTCCCAATAGTGCTTACTTAGGCACATGAAAAAATAATATGTTATTAAAAAACTCAGTACAAGTGTGAGCTTTCCATGTTATCTCTATATGATTCTAAGCATAATTAATTAAAAGCTAATTCAGTGTTAAAGATATGGATTTATCAAATGGATACTTCTATGATTTTTATTGGAAGATTGACCTTCTAAAAGAGGATCGATATATTTGTTATAATGTCTGCAGCATCAATATTCTTTATGTCAGAGTGCCAGAAAACTTCTAGGTACCAATTGTTTGCTATTTTATGTAAAATAAAAGTCCATGTTGTGGGCTACTCAAATGAATTTTTGAAATGAGATGATTATCTTGAATACCCACAATTTAGGTTTTGGTTGAGAATTAAGAATAACATTGCAGGTTTTTCCATCTCTTATCTGGAGCTCTACAAAGTTGCAGTTTGTTTTGACTGGAGTCTAATGTTGGCAGGAAATTCCAGGAAATTTATTTGGAATATTTAATAATAGAATGTAACTTATAAGTATCACGCCCGGCTGCTTAGATCACTTGGTAGCAAGCCAGGCCCCTCCACAATGCATAATTTGATAGCCTAAAAGAACATTTTAATCAAAGCTTACCATGGTCTAGGAACAGGCTGCATGACCATTGTGATGTGAATGAAAGATTGATGAAAGCAGCTAAGACCCTTAAAAATTAGGCATAGAAGTGCATGTTGAAATGCTCTACTATCCTGTTACACATGGGATGGTATGAGGTGGTACAAAATCACCCCCCCACCCCAAATTGCTTTAGCTATATAAGGAATGAAATTGTTTATAATGACAAAATCATCTTGATTTCTTTGATGACAAAGGGTTTTCTAAGACGCAGTGATTATTATGCCAGTTTGGTTTTACTTCTGACAAATATAATGCAGATATAAATTAAATAGAAAAGAATTTAATGTATGGTGTTACAACCACATGCAATCCAATTCATTGAAAGCGGAGATTTTTTAGCAATTTAATAAAAATATGTTCTCAAATATACAAAGATATCTACGTAGTCAATCAAGTATGATGTCAGTGCTTATCCAAAGAGAGCACCTTATGCTGCCATAAGCAAGTTACAGATCAATGGTCATTTTCCTATCAATCCTTTGTAAAATTCCATGGTAAAAAAATTAATTGGAAGCCACAACATCATCATGTTATATTCAAATCTGTGTTATAAATGTAACCAGGTGTGCTGTAAAGCAACTGCAATGTAGTCCATTCCAACACAATTAACCATTTACTCCATAATAACGCCTTTTGACACCTTTGCAATATCATGTATTTGAAAATATTATGGAAAATGGGGCATTTGAGCAAATGCTCTATTTTCCATAATATTTTCAAAAATATTCAAAGCTTTACTTAAATTTTTCTTGAGTTTTTTTTTCAATGTTGTCTAAAAATAGAAAATGATGTCATGGTCTAAAAATAGCCTGCGGAGTTAAGGGTTAAAATTGCATAGATGGAAGGTTCTATTGTGCATAAATGTTGAATGGAAAATTTGCAGCAATGTGAGGAGGAATGAAAATTAAAACATGTGCAAAATAGTATGCAAAGAACTAAAAAAAAGCAAGAGAAATGAAATTATGAAATTGAGTGAATTCACCATAGTCTTAGATGAATACTTCTGAAATAGTTGTAAAGTGAATGTCACAAAAACTGAGTGGATTTTATATGGACTTCCATATGTATACTTCTCGATGCTCAAACAAATGAAGTGTATGGATTGGGAAGGGTATGACCCTGGGGCTGCTGTTGTATGCAGCGTATGTATCGAGGAGTGTAACAGCTATAGTGGTGCGTATGACATGGGATATAGTGCTAACGGATATAATATGAATGGATATAACACACAAGGATACAATAATACTGGATATAATCGGAATGACTATGCAGGTAATCAATCATTTTATTATTTGATTATTATGGGTATGGTAAATGTCTAAAACTTCCTGATCAGCTGGCTTCATCAGATTTGTGTTGAAACGCTCTACAATTCCATTAGCCATGTGACGGCGTGGAGTGGTTATGAATTTTCTGATTTCTACTATATGTCTGTTAATACCAACTCCAAAACGTTAACTTTTGAAAAAAGTTATATGCACATTCCTCTTATTAGGATGAATAAGTAGTCAATCTCTATTTTTGCAATGGGGCATTTCTATTTTTGGTATGGGGCTATGATCTTTGAGCTGTTGTTTAACCCTAATGTCCTGCTGAATTAGGATTTATAATGTTTTGAAAACACAGACACCTGATCAGGAGGATCCACACTGCATTCAACTCTGATTGAAAATATGCAAAATGCTGCAGGTTAACATGGTAATAATAGGGAGGAATGTAGTACATAAAATATTCACTATATGACAAAGGTTAATTACCTTACAAATAACACCAACAGTAGTGATCAAGGAAAACATACACCTGAGCGCTAATTATGATTTATACACTATTTAGGAATTTGGATCACTGGGTCATAACACATGACTCTCAAGCTCTGAATGTACTTTAAATTCAAAACAGTAGCACACCTAACTAACCTTTATTATACTGCTAGCTTGATTATAGTAGCTCAGTCATAGATGTTTATATGGGCCTCGTTGAGACAGAACCAGCAAAAGAACCATCTACGGGGTTTCCGACAAGGCTCCTTTGAGTTACAGAAACTAGCTAGAAAATTGAAATTTCACTTGTAACAAGTTTAGATATATGATACTTTCAAATAAACAAATAACAAAGGCGCTGAGGGAGCGCAGTGGCTCAGTGGTAGAGTGCTTGACTGGAGACCCAGGGGCTGCATGTTTGAGCCTCACTGGCGTCACTGCGTTGTGGTCCTTAAGCAAAACAAATTTAGCCTAGCTTAGTACTGGTTCAACCCAGGAAGACCCGTCCCTGTTTAACTGAAAGGTTGTTGATGGGAGGTAAAGAATCAAATCAAACAAAACAACGGTGCTGATCAGTCTGTGCGGAAGCACAGGCTGGTCTGCATCTTTGTTGTTCGGAAAACACGAAGACAGGTTTTCTCGCGTCGAGGCCCATCTTATGCTGACATGGATTCATCAGTCCAGGGTATCAATATTTGAGCTATGAGGTTTTGGTTTGTATATGCCCAATCAACAGTTTTTCAGTCATGTGACGGTATGATTTCCTGTCTTCCTTGTTTGAACCTGTACTATTATTAGTCTTGCTTATGGATGTCAACACAGTGACTAGAGTAAGTCTCGAACTAGCAACCCTACTCTCTTGTGAGTCATTGCGACCCAAAGGGAATACACAGCTATCTAGTGGGTATGTAAATATCTTTACTTAAATACTACCTGAGTTTTCATCTACATCCCGATTTGCAGAATTAGGCTCTGTCAAGACTGGGCAAATTTGTAGGCTTAAAAATCGTCCTACCCTTGACAGTCATAATGTGTGTTTTCAAATGTTCTCTGCATGATTGCACGTCCAGCTATAGTTTAAAAAATATCTCAAATAGTACAATGAATGTATAATTCAAATGTCAGCAGAGCAAGAGTTGAAAAGTATATTTAAAACAACTTAAGACTGATTGCCTAAATTTGGTATATAATACATCTTTTGTTCCTGTCTCATTAAGTAATTTCAACACCTGTCATTTAGAAACCATTAACTCCAAAATTTTCATTAAGAACAGATATGTTGGGTTGGGAGATCATTTTGCTATCAAACAGAAAAATTAAACAATAGTTTTCTTATTCCCTATGATTTTATTTTAATCTCAATTGAACTTGAAGTGCCTAATGCACCACTGTTCCCCCACCTACGGGGATGGCAGGGATGGTGACTTTTCACTTTTCAGAGCCCTGGTATAAGCCCCGCCCTGTGGGGACAAGCTGATGGTAACAACCCTACTCTTAGCCCTGCTCCACACTACAGAAAATCTCACCGGGGTAACTGTCTCAATGTTATAGCCCCCGCACTTCTCCGGCACTGCGGGGACAATCAAAAAGTACTTGCACTGCACCATAACCCGGCTATTCCACCTCTATCCCCGTAGGTGGGGGGGGGGGGGGGGGGGGGGGCGTGGATAAAAATGACTGGTGCATAAATGAGACACTTCCAATGAATGCCCACAGGCCAAAGTCTATCAGTTTTTATACTTCGGATGGCATAGACAAGCCTAATTAAAGCCTAACTTGAAGGAATTGTGACTTTAAAGTATCACTTTTCTTATATCATAGGCTGCCAATACCTCTCATGCGTGGATCCAGAGGAGGGGAACAGGGGGGGTCCAGACCCCCCTGAAAAATCACAAAAATATAGGGTTTCTTAGCAATACTGGTCAGGATTGGCGCCACTTGAAAAATTACCAAGCTACCAAGTCAGCATTCAATGTTGGGTCATCATCGGCCCGCCAGTAAAACACCATTTAAATGGCATTTTGCTGGCTGGCTTATGATGGCCCGTTTTTAGTGCTATTTTGATCCTCTCCACTCACACAAAAAAAAGGAAAAAAAAACAAAAAAACATCAGAGTTGGACCCCCTCTGGCAAATTTGACTCTCTGGATCTTTGCATGCCTCTCTTATAATTCGTTTCACATATACTTTTTGTAGATAGGGGGCAAATGACTATAGTGCATTACAGCTGGACTTATGCAGTGAGTGTGGAGAATCAGTTATCCCTTCTGTGATAATTAACTACCCAGCACCTGTCTATTTAGTGGTATTTAGTTGTATTTTTGAGTGATAACTATACCCCCATTACCTGTCTTTTTAATGGGGAGTTGTATTTTTGAGTGAACTCCCCTTCAGTTCTGAATCCATATGCCCCTGAAATATATACTGCAGGGTCCTGCACTTAAATTAAGGTTTAAATGACTAATTGTGGGGCCCAAAGTCCAGAGTATAATTATTAACATTCTTGTTTTTGAAAAGACAGACATATTTAGTATACAGACCTGTGCACATTTTTTAAATTGACAGACTGAGTCCCCATTTGATTAACAGAATACATTTGGAAATTGATTGATGATAGTTGATTGAAAACTTATCTAAATTTGACACACCTTCTTGTTGACAAAATAATTGATAATAATAGTGCGGGCCAGTCCACAGGATAATGGAACCTATCCATTCCCCCCCAGATATGACTTTTAATGCCTGCTCCTCTTGTCTGCCTATGTTCTATAGGTAGTCTGGTATAGCCTATATTGCAAACCCAGAGTGTCAAAAAGTTTGGATCCAGGTCAGTTGACACCTATGATCAGGGTGTTTCAACAGGAGACACTGGCTCACTCAGTGCCTTCTTTAATATACAGATATTTAGTGGTGCATGACATCCAGGCTAATATTGTACTGTAAATCCGGAAAGTTTCGCGAGAATTTTATTTTCGTGAATAGCGTTAAACGAAATATTTGCAACGGTTAAAAAGAGCAACTAAGGTATGTTTTACCTTCATCAGTAGACAACAGAGTGATTTCGCCATTTCTGGAGGATTTTATTTTCATGAAACTTCGCAAAAACAAATGCAAAGTTTCGCGAAATTAAAATCCTCGCGAAAATTTCAGAATTTACAGACTTTGCAAGCAGTGAAGGCTCTGACTGAGGCTACATGGATGTGCAGACTTAACGTCTTCGCATTTACTGCTTGCTTCTGGGATAAATTCTCATTACCTAGCTGGCCTGTACACCAATAATTAACCACTTTTTTTCCCTGGAAAATTTGGCTATTACCGGTATGGCTTATTTTTACCTTCACTGAAATCACCCTCTGTGAAAAATTGCTGTATAGGTATAGTTTGTTTATCCATTGAAAAATAGCAAATTTATATGTAATTTTAAATTGACCTAGTTACTCAAATTAGCTTCTATTATACTCCCAGACATGAGGTAGACCAATCACGCAAACCCGAATGTCACGCAAACTTACTCCTTCAAATGATAGATATTTGTGGTGAAGAAGTTGCATATGTTATATGAGCCTCCTACATGAGAAAACACGTCTTCAGGAGTTTGCAAACAACAAAGGCGCAAACCAGCCTGCTCATCCGCACAGACTCTGTTCAGCGCCTTTTTTATTCGCTTATCGGAAAGTATCATATCTAGACTTGCTAAAATCGAATTTCAATTTTCTAGCTAGTCTCTGTAGCTGAGGAGACTCAGGTTTTAGTCTCGCTTTGTCGGAAACCCCAAAATCAGGTTTTCTGGCCTCTACACCAAATAATGTCCCCTTTCTTTGCGGCCCATTATAAGAGGAGGAGTTTAGGATAAATAATGACTATACTAGCAAATGCATTAACCACCATAGGGTAAACATCTACATGAGCTCATAGCTATTATCTCGAATTTGATTGGCTGTTTTATTACTGGAAACCTTACCCATGAAATGATTGACATTTCTTATTAGTACAGTGACCAATTTGCTGCTAGATTAGTGGTATTTAATGATTGAATCTACAAAGTAGCTAAGCTTTGCCCATTTACTGCCTGCCTTGGACACGCAGCTATTACTGTGAGTTTTGGTGTGTGTGTGTGTGTGTGGGGGGGGGGGGGGGGGGGGGGGGGTCATCAGTCACATGAAATTTTAACCCTAGCTGTCACAATCAGAATGGCCAAACCTTTTTTGAGTAATGGATAATTCTTTTTTCTAATCTCCACATAATACAGTGAAAAAACCCTCTACATTTTTCCAGGTTGCACCAAAAATGTTTAAAGCTGCCAAAAGTGAGAAAGTATGCATTAAACATGCATTTATGTGTAACATTATTAATGGATCTTTTAAGATGAAAAACAGCTGGAGTTGAGAGATGTAAATAAAGTCTCAAGAATTTCTCAATATTTTTTTTGTTCATGGAAAGTCACACTGGATAGGCAGTAATATTAAGAGAGACAGCAAAATAAGATCTCTGATCTGTGAACCTACAGAAACCAATGGCGCTACATAGTCAGAATGCTGAAAAAAATACGCACATCAAAGGGAGACTACTGGGTCAAGCAGTGATTATCTTCAATTGCATCCCTTTTCCAAATGGGAACTTCTCTTAAAGGAAAGAATTTGTTCCCAGAGGGAGCGAATCCTTTCCTTTAATTTAAGAGCAGTTCCTTATGGTATGGAAAATCACTTTTACCGCGGAAAGAATGTTCATATCATTGATATCATCGTTCATTGTTATATACCTTCTTAAATCTTCCGTAACTGAAAGTGACCCCATCTTAACTTGCAGACAATCGGGCTTAAATGGCAATGAAGCCAACTGCTGCTGTGTATTAATGGGAATGAAGCCCGCAGCCAGTGATTGGTCAACGATCAGCCCCATTGCGACACATTAAATTTAGATGAAATATACCACTGTCAGCCATTGAAATGTGTCAAGTTTCTATTTTATTAGGTATTAACAAAGCCAATTATATATATATACATTATGTGGTATCTGATCTGGTTATACCCTTAGCTGACATTTTGTTAATAAAAAAGACTATAGGTCTTTTCTTTTCTGTTAAGAAATGTATTTCAAATTTATTTTAAATTATTTTTTTTCACCATAAATATTCTAGTCAAAAGTCAATATCATATTTTTTGGTTTTTTGAATAAGATGAAAAGTGCTCCTTTTTACAGAATTTGAAATAAAGCCTGTTTTCTCTTGTAACTTGTTTAAGGTTTCTCATTCAAGTGCTGCTCTGCATGTTTCTGCAGTTAAAACAGTAGCTAAATTTGACAGGTGATGACGCCAGATGTCAAGTCATTGATATTTTCTATATTTTCACATGCACAATTTGACTTTCATCTTGGGCCTCCAGATTTAGTATGAGTGGGTTAGAAAATATTAATTTTCTCATAGCTGTTCTTTTAAGCACTCAAAACATATTGGATAAGAAAATAATCACAATTTTACTTGTAAAAAGTTTGCTTTTTTTGTACCCATGGGCTTATCAGTGTTGTGTCATGCACATTCTCACACCAGATAGACTGTAATATTTAAAACTGTCATGTCAGAATTTTTATTCACATGATGTAAAATGTTGGTTTTCGAGGCTGGAATTCACAGAATGGGTGTCAGAATAGCAAACAGGGAATACCCTGATCAGACTGCTTACTGCTTCCTCAGTGGAAGCAATCTGATCTTGGTCTGTGCTGTTTGTGTAAGCTTTTTTTGCACTTAACTAATAGTGTTCGAAATTTTACAACATCTACCAAACTGATAAAGAAACGCAATTTAACTTTTTGTTTGCACTCAAATTGTGCATATTTTACAAAACAAAATATGTGATAATTATTAAAGCATAATTTAAAGGAGCTTAATCATTAGTTTGAGTTTTGAAATTTATGAGTAAACAACTGCTGATTTAAGTCAACTCAAAAAGAGCTGAGTATGGGCTTATAATTATTAGATAAGATAGGATACAAAAAAGTATACGAAATTACGCAGCATTAATGAAATGGGAGGGTTTGGTAAGCTAGTCAGTGCAAAGTATATATATATCTACTGACCTAGTTAGCGTTTATATTTGTATTTATGCCAAATATCATATGAAAATACCTGAACATTTATTTACTAATACGTTTCACAAAGCCTCATTCATAGTTTGCGTAAACAAAGGCTGTCAAATGTGGTGCTTCCGTGGACTATGGGATTGTATTTGATAAGTCTTAAACTGCACATGACGCGCGCGTGACCAGGCTGATCGATTCAGCATTGTTTCTCTTCCTGTCTGAGGGATGTGACCCAAATGAGATGCTTCGTTTAGGCGCAGGTCCAGATATGCAAATATTTTGTGTCTAACATTAAGATTATTTTAGAATCCCTCAGTCTAAACATATGTTGTGGGTACTCAAAAGAACCGTATCGATGAGACGGTTCTTTTGAGTACCCACAACCTATGTTTTAATCAAGGAATAAGAAAATTAAACCCTGAATTACCACTTCCTGTCTGGAGGTTAGGCTAATAGGTGAACTATTTCTGCCATACATAAATCATTTTCATGTGACACTTACCTAGGTAAAAAAGATCAAGATGTACTGATGAGCTGCAACACGAGAAACCATCTTTCTCACCGAGCATCTGTCAGATCAGCCTGCATAACTTGGAGCAGGCCCAGCTGCATGGGAACTGGCTTTAACTGTGATTCACTGCAAAACTCAGATCATCCCTATACATCAATTATTGGGCAAAGTTAGGTCATCTGATTGCTTCTTCAATACAACAATAATGCAAATGGTCACCTGATTGCTCCTAAATATGTTTATCTCTTTGTATTCTGGTTAATTTTTCATGATTTTTATGTTGTCTGCTGATTTTTTTCTTCAAAATTGACTTGTTAGGCCAGCTAAATGCTTCCAAGGGATACTCTGTGCCCAAGGTCATCTGACAGTTTCCAATAGATATGTAGGCCCTCAGATAGCGAGCCAAGAGATAGCTCCCAGGAGATAAGTAGGTCTTCTTAGCTTCAAAGGCATAGGTCCTGACAGCTCCAAAGGCATATATTACTGGCTCTCTGATAGCTCCCACTATATATGTTAGATCCTCTAACCGCTCCGAAAGATTATATAGATCACTCTGATATCTCCCAAGGGATATGTAGGTCCTGTTACTGCCCAGGGGATATGTGGGTCCTCTGATAGCTCCCAAGGATGTGCAGGTCCTCTGATAGCTCTCAAGGGATATATGGGCCCTCTGATAGCTCCCAAGAGATATATGGGTCCTGATAGCTCCCAACAGATAGGTTGAACTCTGATAGCTCCCAAGGATGTGCAGGTCCTCTGATAGCTCTCAAGGATGTGCAGGTCCTCTGATAGCTCTCAAGGATGTGCAGGTCCTCTGATAGCTCCCAAGAGACATATAAGTCCTCCAATAGCTCCCAAGGGATAGGTAGTTCCTGATAGCTCCCAAGGGATATATATAACTTGATAGTTCCCAATCCTCTGATAGCTCACAAGGGATAATGCAGGTCCTCTGATAGTTCCCAAATGGATATATAGGTACTCTGATAACACCCAAGGGATATGTTAGGTCCTCTGATAGCTCTCAAGGGATATGCAGGTCGTCTGATAGCTCCCAATGGATATATAGGTCCTGATACTTTTAGGTCCTGATACTTTTCATAGGGAATGTAGCTTCTCAGATAGCTCCCAATGGGCAGGTAGATCCTGATAGCTTCCATCATGGATATAAAGATAATCTGATAGCTCTCCTGATACTCACTCACTGCCCCTGCGAAATTTTGTTCTACAAATTGGAGGTGTTCTAGAACTGTTCTATAACATTTAGAACTGTTCTAGAACTGTTCTAAACAGGTAAATATGTTCATTCTAGAACTCATGTTCTACAACTGTTCTAGAACATTGTTATAGAACAAATCAAACACATTCTAGAACTGATTTCCATTCTATAAGTGTTCTTGAAATATTCTAGAACATTTTTAGAACTTTTCAAGAACAAAATAAGTTGACAGAAACTTCTAAAAAATGATTCAAATGAAGTTCTAGAACATTTGTCTTACTTTTTAGAACTAGTTAATTCTACAAATATACTAATAAATTCTAGAAAATTTTTTGAACTTCTCAAGAGCAGAAAGCATCAGGTAGCTCAGTGGTTGGGCACTTGCCTCTGGTTCTAGAGGTCCCAGGTTCAATCCCTGCTTGTGGTGAGGAAACTTTCTGTGTCCGAACACGCTTTCTCTGGTGTCATTTGCAGGGATGACACTAGTTAAGTGCATGGTCCTTTGGATCGTACGTTAACTGGATGTCCCCTTTGAAGGGAAGGTCACCCCTTGAGCAGGTTTAAGAACCCTACGGTAATTTAGATATGTTTAATTACTTGTAGGCTTTCATCCTGCAACCTGGAGTGTACAAAGTTCACTTGCCAATAATACTCCCAAGCGAGGGTCTGGCAGTATATAGAGAAAGAAAGAAAAAAAAAGGGCAAAACAAGTAAAAGAAAAATCGAATTAAGTTCTAGAACTCATTTAGTACTTTTATAGAACCAGCAAGTTCTAGAAATGTTCTAAAAAGTTCTAGAACATTTTTAGAACATTTAAAGAGGAAACATGTCATAACCAGATGGATGATGGGAAAAAATGGCTGCAAGAATCGGAGGGAAAATGTGGAGGCTCTTAAAAAACATTTGTTTTGGAATTTCTAGATGGCAAACATGATAGTAGTTTTTCCTGAGACAGTGAGTAGACCTGAGAAACAGTTTCTCTAAGGTTTTAAATGTTGATTAATGGTGGGGTTGTTGTTTGTAAGTTTTTTTAGCAAATGCAAGACAATGTTTTGAAATGGGTGGGGTAATACAGGGTGGCATGTTACCACAATGAGAAGATGATCATGGCTTAATTACTATAAACAGAGGTTGAGCAGTTAACATCCAATAAGTTTTCCAAAAACTACAATGTTACAGTTTTGCAATAAATGTTATTTATTTTTCAATTCACTGATTATTCGGGAGAAATATTTTACTGAAATTTACTGAACCAGCAAGTTCTACAAAAGTTAAAAAATGTTGTAGAACATTTTAAGAACAGTTCTAGAACAAGCATGTCATTATCATTAATTTAACCAGATTGATGTTGGGAAAAACATGGCTGCCATAATTGGAGGGATTATGAAGGCTGAGCCCAAAAAG
The DNA here is from genome assembly GCA_964019695.1 of Loripinus fragilis. Lineage (NCBI taxonomy): Eukaryota > Metazoa > Mollusca > Bivalvia > Lucinida > Lucinidae > Loripinus > Loripinus fragilis. Next base: position 30,794,111 of record OZ026524.1, read on the forward strand.
CACTTGATAGCAAATTGACAGTATTATAGTCTGGGACAGTGAGTAGGCTTGAGACACAATTTCTGAAGTTTTAATGTTAATTGTTGCTGTAGTTGCTGTTTTTACATGGTCAAATGCATGACAATGTTTTGAAATGGATGGGGTAACAGGGTGGCAATAACTAACAACATTTAGTCCAACTAAGGGCCCCTATAATAATTCTCCTCCAGTTGATGGTTATTTATTTATTGTGTGATTACTTATTGGGGTTTTAAACCAATGTCAACAGTTTTCCAGATATATAAAGGTAGCATTCGATGGAATCTTATTTTGAAACCCGATATGGGACATTTTTGGGGAGGTGTTCAACAACTGTTTAAAAAAAAGTTCAGTTATATTAGAACATTTGCAGAACAAACCACTAGAACATTCCTGAAATTGTTCTTAAACTATTCTAAAATGCTCTAAATAAATTCAGGGGCATTAATAGAATGTTTTTATGACATGATTTTTGAAGAGTTGTCTACAGTTTTTCCAGAAAATTTCTAAAGGTTTGCTCTGGATCAGTTCTAGAAGAAGCCAAGGTTTATTCTAGAACAGTTCTAGAACAAACCATTAGAACATTTCTGGAATTGTTCTGGAACCATTCTAAAAATGTTCTAGAATGATTCAGACATTTAAAAAACGTTAAAGGAGACATTTTAAGGGGTGTTCTACAATTGTTCCAGAAAAATTCTAAAGGTTTGTTCTAGATCAGTTCTAGAACAAATCAAGGTTAATTCTAGAACAGTTCTAGAACAAAACATTAGAACATTTCTGGAATAGTTCTGGAACCATTCTACAGATGTTCTAGAACTATTCCGAGACATTTATAGAACGTTAAATGGGACATTTTTTAGTATTGTTCTACAGTTGTTCCAGAAAAATTCTAAAGGTTTGTTCTAGATCAGTTCTAGAACAAACCAAGGTTAATTTTAGAACAGTTCTAGAACAAACCACTAGAACATTTCTGGAATAGTTCTGGAACCATCTACAGATGTTCTAGAACTATTCCGAGACATTTATAGAACGTTAAATGGGACATTTTATGAGGGGTGTTCTACAATTGTTCCATGAAAGTTCTAAAGATTTGTTCTGGAACTGTTCTAGAACAAACTTGATTTGTTCTAAAACTGTTCTAGGAAAAACTTTTAGAATTTTCTGGAACTTTTCTAGAACAAATCTTTTGACCTTGGCTAGAACATTTGTAGAACAAAAATTGTCCCATTTAACATTCTACATCTGTCCCATAAACGTTCTAGAACAGTTCTAGAACATAGTTCTAGAAAATTCTAGAACTCTTCTAGAATGGTTCTAGACCATTTCGCAGGGGAGCTCCCAAGGGATATACAGGTCCTTGAATTCTCCCAATCCTCTGATAGCTCCCAAGTGATATATAGGTCCTCTGATATCTCCCAAGGGATATATAGGTCTATGGATAGCTCCCAAGAGAGATATGGGTCTTCTGATAGTTCCCAATGGATATATAGGTTTATAGATAGCCCCCAAGGGATATATAGGTCCTCTGACAGCTCCCAATGGATATATAGGTCCTGATAGCTCCTAAGCATTATGTTGGTCCTTTGATAGCTTCCAATGGATATATAGGTCCTGATAGCTCCTAAGCATTATGTTGGTCCTTTGATATCTCCCAATGGATATTTTGGTCCTGATCATTCCCAAGAGATATATGGGACCTTTGATAGCTCTCAAGGGATATATAGGTCATGATCATCCCCAAGGGATATATATAGGACCTTTGATAGCTCCCAAGGGATATATAGGTTCTGATCATTCCCAAGGGATATATAGGACCTTTGATAGCTCCCAAGGGATATATAGGTTCTGATCATTCCCAAGGGATATATAGGACCTTTGATAGCTCCCAAGGGATATATAGGTTCTGATCATTCCCAAGGGATATATAGGACCTTTGATAGCTCCCAAGGGATATATAGGTTCTGATCATTCCCAATAGATATATAGGACCTTTGATAGCTCCCAAGGGATATATAGGTTCTGATCATTCCCAATAGATATATAGGACCTTTGATAGCTCTCAAGGGATATAAAGGTTCTGATCCTTCCCAAGGGATATATAGGACCTTTGATAGCTCCCAAGGGATATATAGGTTCTGATCATTCCCAAGGGATATATAGGACCTTTGATAGCTCTCAAGGGATATATAGGTCCTGATCATTCCCAAGAGATATATAGGACCTTTGATAGCTCCAAAGGGACATATACTATCTGATAGCTCCAAAGGATTATGTAGGTCCTTTGATAGCCCCCAATGGATAATATAGGTCCTATGATAGCTACCAAGGGTTATGAAGGTCCTTTGATTGCTCCTAAGGATTATGTAGGTCCTTTGATAGCTCCCGAGGAATATATAGGTCCTGGTTGCTTCCAAGTTTTATGTGAGTACTTTGATAGCTCTAAATGATATATAGGTCCTGATAGTTGTTAAGGATTATGTAGTCCTTAGGTAGCTCCCAATGGATTAATAGGTCCTCTGATAGCTCCCAACGGATTTGCAAGTCCTCTGATAGCCCCCAAAGGATATGTAGATCTGATAGCTACTCAGGGATATATAGGTCCTGATAGCTCCCAAGGAAGAATGTTAGGTCACCTGATAGCTCCAAAGGGATATGTATGTCCTCTGATAGCACTCAATGGATTTAAAAGGTCCGCTGATAGCTCCAAAAGGCTTTGCAGGTCCTCTGATAGCTCCCAAAGGATATTTAGCTATGATAGCTCCCAAGGGATATATAGGTCCTGATAGCTCCCAAGGAAATATGTTAGGTCACCTGATAGCTCCAAAGGGATAGGTTGTCCTCTGATAGCTCTCAATAGATTTATAGGTCCTCTGATAGCTTCGAAGGGATATATAGGTCTTCTGATGGTTTTATAGGTCCTCTGATAGCTCCCAAGGGATATATAGGTCATCTGATAGCTCCCAATGGATATTAAGATCCTGATTGCTCCCAATGGATATAAAGGTCCTTATAGCCCCGTCCAAGATATAAAGTTCCTGATAGCTCCCAAGGGATTTATAGGTCCTGATAGCTTTCAAGGGATTTAAAGGTCTCCTGATAGCTCCCAAGGAATATATAGGTCATCTGATAGCTCCCAATGCATATATATGTCCTGATAGCTCCCAAGGTATATGTAGCTCCTGGTAGCTCCTATAGGTCCTCTGATAGCTCCAAAGGGATATATAGGTCCTCTGATAGCCCAAGGGATATGTTAGGTCCTGATAACTCCCAAGGGATATGTAGGTCATCTAACAGCTCCCGTGATATATGTGACACAAGGTCTTCTGATAGCTCCCGAGGAATCTGATTGCTCCCACTTTAATATGTATCAGTTTTATTATTGGAATAAGTTAGGTCATCTGTATGTGTTAAATACAGCAGTAATTTAGAATTAGTTGGTCATCTTATTTCTCTCAGTTGGTTTAAGTTAGGTCATCTGATCACCTCACTTTAGTATTAATTGGGTTACGTTAGGTCACCTAATGATGAGACTATGACTTTTATTGCCACCTTTAGGTATAAAGTGTCTTCTCTATAAGATATAATTACTATTTGACACTAAAACAGTGAATTCTTTGCCCTGTACAGATACAGTATACCTGTCCTAGTTCTTCCTCCTTCCTAGACTGGCTCCAGTCCTTAAAACAATTTTTCATCAATGTTTCATATCATATACTTGTAGCCAGTCTAACTCTGATGGCTCTGTTTTAAAACAGAGCCATCAGTGTTAGACTGGCTACAAGTATATAATATGACACATTGATGAAAAATTGTTTAAGGACTGGAGCCAGTCTAAGTTTGAATATGCAGATCAGAATTTCAGCATGAAAATTTGCAGATCAGTAAGACCACTGTTTTCAACATAGTACTTGTAGGCCAGGTAAGACATTGATGAGTTGCAACATAGAAACTAAAAATGCTGGATCAGTTAGACTAAATGAGTTGCAGCATGGAAAATTGCACGATGGGTAAGACTTGAGTTGCAACATTGAAATTTGCAGGATTGATAAGATTTGAGTTGCAGCAAGGACACTTTCAGAATTGATAAGATTTGAGTTGCAGCATGGACACTTTCAGAATTGATAAGATTTGAGTTGCAGCAGCAAGGAAACTTGCAGGATTGATAAGATTTGAGTTGCAGCAGAGCCATCAAAGTTAGACTGGCTACAAGTATATGATATGACACGTTGATGAAAAATTGTTTTAAGGACTGGAGCCAGTCTACCTCCTTCCAAAAAGTGAAAGTAGGAAATTTTATGGGCCTGGATACGATGGGTTGCAAACAAAAAAATACGCAGACCAGCCTGCACATCAGCGCAGACTGATCAGCGCCTTTGTTATTCGCTTTCTGGAAAAAATCATATGTAGACTTGCTACGAGCGAAATTTCAATTTTCTAGCTAGTCTCTGTAGCTGAGCAGGCCTGTTTTAATCTCACTTTATCGGAAACCCTGAAGCCTGATTTTCTCGCATCGTAGCCCATATTATATACTGTAATATGGTAAATTAAAAATGTTAAAATATGCATGTCTGACAAGAAAGAAGAAAAGACTTCATGATGATGTGAAAATTTGCTGCTGGTGTGAAATGTTAATTTAATGGGAACTTTATGCAACCTTTTTTGGGGTTATAGGGTAAATTGTTTACATATTTTGTAATGCATGGTTCAGCACGACTCATGTGGATTGATAAAGGACACCACAAGTTGATTGGCTCCCAGCAGATGGCCAAACCTCAGGTCCATTGCCACAGGTCTTGAAATGTATTAAAATAGGCACTCGCCCTGCATCACAAAATTTCTTGGCATATATGGGGAATTAATTTTCTTTAGAAATATCAAAATTTTCACTTGCCCTACAGCCTGAGGCACTCATAAATACGAGAGGACGAGTGCTATTTTCAAGCCCTGTGCCAATGATATACCAATAAAAAAACGAATGCACACAGTTCATGTTATAAATTTTTAGGAATTATCACAAGTGATGGGACAATTTTGTATACATCGGTTCAAAAGCATGTTCATTAAACATCTAAGGCAACCAGCTGAGGGGTCAAAACTTTGTTCAAGAAAATTGGCAATAAACCAGGTGGGGATCATATTGTTGTTTTTTCATGCTCACTTGCTGGATTAGTTGATGTGATGGGAACCATCTCAGTAAACCTCATGGTACTTAGTCTAATTTATTCTTTGCGAAGTCTATCTGGTATTTTATCTTATCAGTTACCATTCATTTTAACTGCAGTGTTGCACGTTGCCTGATAAACGTTGTCATTCTCACGGCATGTGCCTTTATCAGGTGATGATGACGTTGCACTTTTTAAATGACGTCGCCAATGACGCTGAATCGACACAAAAATTGATCATTACGTCATATTGGCTAGTATGAAGAGTGAATCAACTTGGTAAGCTTATAAATAGAATACTAGGTTCACGTCTTTTGATATCAAGTTTACCAGGCTCGGCTTTGAGAATGCTTGTTGAATCGCTCGGCAAGCCTCGCGATGTCAACAAGCGTTCTCAAAGCCTTGCCTGGTAAACTTGATATCAAAAGACACTCACCTATAGTAATCTCTATATATGCGGTTGGCCGCTATAGTGCCTGTTGTAGGAATACTATTTGATAACAATTCCATACTGGAATTAAACCTTACAAAAGGTGAAAAAAAACATGCAGCGCCACAGAATTTCTGAACAGAGCTTAATTAGGAACCATTGCAGCTTTTAATGTTTTAAGCTCATTTTGGCTCATTAGAAACAAGCATTTCGTTAGTTCTTAATTAGTTGTCTAGGAAGCTTCCTCTTTTATTTAAGAAGTCATGTTGACTGACTAGAAACAAACCTTTTGGTGTCTTGAGCCCTGAGTGGCTGATCGACTCCAATGAACCATATACAAGCTAATATTTTGAGGTCATTTCGACTGTCAAGAAACTTGCTTCAGCATCTTGAACTCCTATTGGCTGACTAGGAACCATCCTCTAATGTTTTGAAATCATTTTGACTGTCAAGAAACTCGCCTTCATGAAGTGTCTGGAACTCCTATTGGCTGACTAGGAACCAGCCTCTAATGTTTTGAGATCATTTTGACTGTCAAGAAACTCGCCTTCATGAAGTGTCTGGAACTCCTATTGGCTGACTAGGAACCATCCTCTAGTATTTTGAGGTCATTTTGACTGTCAAGAAACTCGCCTTCATGAAGTGTCTGGAACTCCTATTGGCTGACTAGGAACCAGCCTCTAATGTTTTGAGATCATTTTGACTGTCAAGAAACTCGCCTTCATGAAGTGTCTTGAACTCCTATTGGCTGACTAGGAACCAGCCCTCTAATGTTTTGAGATCATTTTGACTGTCAAGAAACTTGCCTTCATGAAGTGTCTTGAACTCCTATTGGCTTACTAGGAACCATCCTCTAATGTTTTGAAATCATTTTGACTGTCAAGAAACTCGCCTTCATGGAGTGTCTTGAACTCCTATTGGCTGACTAGGAACCAGCCTCTAATGTTTTGAGATCATTTTGACTGTCAAGAAACCGGCTTTCAGTGTCTTGTATTCCTATAGGCTGACTTAAGAACCAACCTCTAATGTTTTGAAATCATTTTGACTGTCAGATAAACTCGCCTTCAGTGTCTTAAATTCCTATTGGCTGACTAGGAACCAGCCTCGAATGTTTTGAAATCATTTTGACTGTCAAGAAACAGGCCTTCAGTGTCTTGAACTCCTATAGACTAGAAAGTGCAATGGCCAAACGATGCATTTAATGTCTTTTTAATTTTGCTGATTTTTTACTATTTGATAACAATTCCATACTGGAATTAAACCTCACAAAAGGTAAAAAAACCATGCAGCGCCACAGAATTTCTGAACAGAGCTTAATAAGGAACCATTGCAGCTTTTAATGTTTTAAGCTCATTTTGGCTGATAAGAAATAAGCATTTCGTTAGTTCTTAATTAGTTGCCTAGGATCCGTCCTCTTTTATTTTAGAGGTCATATTGACTGACTGGAAACAAACCTTTTGGTGTCTTGAGCCCTTAGTGGCTGATCGACTCCAATGAACCATATACAAGCTAATATTTTGAGGTCATTTCGACTGTCAAGAAACTTGCTTCAGCATCTTGAACTCCTATTGGCTGACTAGGAACCAGCCTCTAATATTTTGAGGTCATTTGGACTGTCAAGAAACTCGCCTTCAGCATCTTGAACTTCAATTGGCTGACTAGGAACCAGCCTCTAATGTTTTGAAATCATTTTGACTGTCAAGAAACTCGCCTTCATGAAGTGTCTGGAACTCCTATTGGCTGACTAGGAACCAGCCTCTAATGTTTTGAAATCATTTTGACTGTCAAGAAACTCACCTTCATGAAGTGTCTGGAACTCCTATTGGCTGACTAGGAACCAGCCTCTAATGTTTTGAAATCATTTTGACAGTCAAGAAACTCGCCTTCATGAAGTGTCTGGAACTCCAATTGGTTGACTAGGAACCAGCCCTCTAATGTTTTGAGATCATTTTGACTGTCAAGAAGCTCGCCTTCATGAAGTGTCTTGAACTCCTATTGGCTGACTAGGAACCAACATCTAATGTTTAAAGATCATTTTGACTGTCAAGAAGCTCGCCTTGAATGTCTTGAACTCCTATTGGCTGACTAGGAACCAGCCTCTAATGTTTTGAGATCATTTTGACAGTCAAGAAACTAGCCTTTAGTGTCTTGAACTCCTATTGACCGACTAGGAACCAGCCTCTAATATTTTGAGATCATTTTGACTGTCAAGAAACTTGCCTTCATGAAGTGTCTGGGACTCCTATTGGCTGATAAGGAACCAGCCGCTAATGTTTTGAGATCATTTTGACAGTCAAGAAACTAGCTTTCAGTGTCTTGAACTCCTATTGGCTGATAAGGAACCAGCCTCTAATGTTTTGAGATCATTTTGACAGTCAAGAAACTAGCCTTCAGTGTCTTGAACTCCTATTGGCTGACTAGGAACCAGCCTCTAATGTTTTGAGATCATTTTGACAGTCAGGAAACTAGCCTTCAGTGTCTTGAACTCCTATTGGCTGACTAGGAACCAGCCTCTAATGTTTTGAGATCATTTTGACAGTCAAGAAACTAGCCTTCAGCAACTTGAACTCCTATTGGCTGACTAGGAACCAGCCTCTAATGTTTTGAGATCATTTTGACAGTCAGGAAACTAGCCTTCAGTGTCTTAAACTCCTATTGGCTGACTTGGAACCATCCTCTAATGTTTTGAGATCATTTTGACTGTCAAGAAACTTGCCTTCAGTGTCTTGAACTCCTATTGGCTGACTAGGAACCAGCCTCTAATGTTTTGACATCATTTTGACTGTCAAGAAACTCGCCTTTATGAAGTGTCTTGAACTCCTATTGGCTGACTAGGAACCATCCTCTAATGTTTTGAGATCATTTTGACAGTCAAGAAACTAGCCTTCAGTGTCTTGAACTCCTATTGGCTGACTAGGAACCAGCCTCTAATATTTTGAGATCATTTTGACTGTCAAGAAACTAGCCTTCAGTGTCTTGAACTCCTATTGGCTGACTAGGAACCAGCCTCTAATGTTTTGAGATAATTTTGACTGTCAAGAAACTCGCCTTCATGAAGTGTCTTGAACTCCTATTGGCTGACTAGGAACCAGCCTCTAATGTTTTGAGATCATTTTGACTGTCAAGAAACTTGCCTTCATGAAGTGTCTTGAACTCCTATTGGCTGACTAGGAACCAGCCTCTTATGTTTTGAGATCATTTTGACTGTAAAGAAACTCGCCTTCATGAAGTGTCTGGAACTCCTATTGGCTGACTAGGAACCATCCTCTAATGTTTTGAAATCATTTTGACTGTCAAGAAACTCGCCTTCATGAAGTGTCTGGAACTCCTATTGGCTGACTAGGAACCAGCCCTCTAATGTTTTGAGATCATTTTGACTGTCAAGAAATTCGCCTTCATGAAGTGTCTTGAACTCCTATTGGCTGACTAGGAACCACCCTCTAATGTTATGAAATCATTTTGACTGTCAAGAAACTCGCCTTCATGGAGTGTCTTGAACTCCTATTGGCTGACTAGGAACCAGCCTCTAATGTTTTGAAATCATTTTGACTGTCAAGAAACTCGCCTTCATGAAGTGTCTGGAACTCCTATTGGCTGACTAGGAACCATCCTCTAATGTTTTGAAATCATTTTGACAGTCAAGAAACTCGCCTTCATGAAGTGTCTGGAACTCCAATTGGCTGACTAGGAACCAGCCCTCTAATGTTTTGAGATCATTTTGACTGTCAAGAAATTCGCCTTCATGAAGTGTCTTGAACTCCTATTGGCTGACTAGGAACCATCCTCTAATGTTTTGAAATCATTTTGACTGTCAAGAAACTCGCCTTCATGGAGTGTCTTGAACTCATATTGGCTGACTAGGAACCATCCTTTAATGTTTTGAAATCATTTTGACTGTCAAGAAACTCGCCTTCATGAAGTGTCTTGAGCTCCTATTGGCTGACTAGGAACCAGCCTCTAAAGTTTTGAGATCATTTTGACTGTCAAGAAACCGGCCTTCATGAAGTGTCTTGAACTCATATTGGCTGACTAGGAACCATCCTCTAATGTTTTGAAATCATTTTGACTGTCAAGAAACTCGCCTTCATGAAGTGTCTTGAGCTCCTATTGGCTGACTAGGAGCCAGCCTCTAAAGTTTTGAGATCATTTTGACTGTCAAGAAACCGGCTTTCAGTGTCTTGTATTCCTATTGGCTGACTTAGGAACCAACCTCTAATGTTTTGAAATCATTTTGACTGTCAGATAAACTCGCCATCAGTGTCTTAAATTCCTATTGGCTGACTAGGAACCAGCCTCGAATGTTTTGAAATCATTTTGACTGTCAAGAAACAGGCCTTCAGTGTCTTGAACTCCTATAGACTAGAAAGTGCAATGGCCAAACGATGCATTCAATGTCTTTGTAATTTTGCTGATTTTTTATTAAGTGATTTAAAAACATTTTGGCTTCATTCAGAATTCAAAGGGTAAGAATTGCTGACTGTTCTTATCCCTGTCAGACCACACTGTTTGTAGCTGTATGGCCAAATTAGTCCTTGACCCAACAAGCATTTACATGCATCAGATAACTCAGATGCTTTTTTTTCGTAGCAGGCAAAGAGTTGAATTGAGGAGATAAAGATCAACTCATAATTTAAATGGGCTATAAGTATAATGATATCTTCATTGTAAGCTTTGGTGGTTTTCATTCATGTTTTCAAAAATTGCGGAAATTAAACCGGTTCAATATATATTTGACCCACTTTCATACTTCATTAGATAGCTCATATTCAAGTGCACTTCAGACTGGAAGCAAGCACTATGAACCCTGCAGTACACTTAGTGCACTTTATTTGGTCAAATAGACTTCAGACAGCCGTTAAATTCAGACAAACAATTGCAAACAGTGAAAATCCAGATGAGACGGCTCTTAATGAACCGTCTCATCAGGATTTTTACTGTTCGCTAAGTAAATTATTATTTTTTATTCCAAGAGTTCAAGTATGAAAGAAACTGAATTTAGCAGACTGTCAGAATTTACCTGATCAACTTTACCCGATAGTACGTCAATATGTCTTGCAAGGTGGGAACATGAAAGTGTAATTCATTTAATTCTCACAGTAGACTGGTCTAGTTCGCTGAAAACCAGGTGCAAAATAATGAAGATCTCATGCATTTATTACATGCAGAAACTGTCAAGATTTTCGAAAAATTGACTCATTCTACTTAGCCCTATAGATAAGACGATTTTATAATGAAAAAAAATTGGCAATATTTGCTTGCTTTTGGAACGAAAGATTTGTTTTGGCGCTCATTAAAAGCATCTCAATGAATTGCTTTTATTGAGTACCAACAACAAATGTTTTCTATTCAAAATAAGAAAAAAACTACCTAGAAATATGTCTATATCTGTCTTATGTGGTCTAAAATTTCCTTTTCTCAAATTACACAGTTTCTTACAGGTGGTTCCCTTTGATGTGAACAAAATTGCCCTGAATATAATACTATCTTTGCGCTAGTGCACTCTAATCTATTTCATTCTCATTTATTTCTCAGGGCTAAATGATCAGAGTTTAACTGGGCTTCAAAGTCAATAAACTTCAAATAAGCCTTCTTTGTTGCATTCATAACATTGTTTTTACCCATTAAAATTTGATACCATTCATGGGAATTTAATTCGTAGATTTGTTAAAATCTCTGTACCTGGCAGAAAAATATATTTGAGCTAGCGCTTGAGATTTTGGTACGGTACTTATCGTATGTGTGGCCAGCGAAGTCTCAGACGAGCCTTTGCTGCTGCTTGCTAACACAGTGTATGGAAATTGATTGACCCTTTGTATACTTATGGATTCTTCCTATTGGTAAAATTGGGATTATCCATTGTACATATCTAGGGGTGTCCGAGGGTTATAATTAAAAAAAAAATGTATTCTTTTATCCGAAGATCTTTTTTACCTTTACAAACAGTGTAGGCCCTGATATTATGCTGCATTTCATCAGGGCCTTCACTGTTTGCAAAAGTACCTGTTTAGGGATTTTCCGAATACAAAGGGTTAAGGTCCATGAATTGCAACCTAAAACTCTATTGGTTGAGATCAGCATGGATGGTTTTGCAAATTTGCAAAAGTACGATTGTCTTATGAGCTGGCCCATTAAAGGTGATTGACTCATGGTTGAACAAATGAATCTATTTTTATAAAGTTACAACTGAATTGAACTTTTCTTTGATAATAGTATGGACTCACAAACTATATACACGGTTGTCAGTTACTGCAGAAAGTGTGTATGTAACATGTGCATTTTGTACTTGACCTGAACTGCATAGATGGAACCGTTCAGTCATAATACAAACAAATAAATAATATATAAATATTAAATAAATGGCAAGAACGGAGTATGAAAGGCACTATTAGCCACCTTTCCTCATAAATCCAATAACAGTCAAAGAGTCAACATCTACAGCAGTTCCTGTAACTAATATCTCTTATTTGATTGGCTCCTGGCAATTACCTGGGAAATGATTGACAGCCTTTATCAGCTCAGTGACCATTTGCTGCTTATCAGTTAGATAAACCAAAAATTTTCACCGTAAAATTGTAAATATTTTCTTACCCATAATTTTAAGCATAATTTTATGTTTTGGGTGCTCAAAAGAACCATCTCATTGAGACGGTTCTATTGAGTACCCACAACATATGTTTTAGTTGAGAAATAAGATAATTATTTTTCTGTTGCGCACCTGGGTTGTATCTAATCTGATATTAGCTACGACCCACCCTCTGACTGTCTCATATTGAAGCCACTCCCCTGCCAGGTGAGGAGTGGGTGGGGGGATGATAAGTTGATGTCAAAAGAAGTCTTCTACAGTCAGTCATCTTTCCCTCCTATTCTTCCCCAATTTTGGGGTCTGCTGGCAAAAGCCGTTTTAACTTGATTATGATCAACAAATGGCAGCATCTGAGAGAAATATCTCCCTGACCTGTCTGCTAAACTCCACTGGGACTCAATAAGCTCATTTTATTGCTCTTCTGGATAGTAGAATGACTTTTGAGTCAGCAAAGTGGCTGTAAACCAGCCTGTTCAACTGTTGAATAAGAACATTCTTGATATTTGTATGTTCTACACTCCTTCCTAGTTCTTTATAATTAATTTACTAGATTTCAGTACTAAATAAAACAAGTTTTTAGAAGCAGAATGGAACCAATGAAAAAAAAAGTAATAAGGTTGCAAAGATCAGGAATCGATACAATCAAGTACCACACCTGAATGAAAACCCATATCAGCTTGCTTAGAAGCCAGCTGATCTGGATTTCCACTGTATCCTGATTTAAAATAGTAAGGATTGAAGGTTTAGCTAGTTCAGAATATTAATCTGTATATGCAGCGAATATCAATGACACCAATAAATCAAATAATAATAATAATAATAATAATGATAATAATAAGAATAATAATAATATTGTTATATACCTTATGAGTGTTTACTATAGAAACTTGACGTGTTTCAATCGCTGACAGTTGTACGTTTCATATAACATTTAACGTGTCGCAATGCGACAAATCACTGTCCGCGGGCTTCAATCCCATTAAAACATGGCAGCAGAGGGCTGCAATGCCGTTACAGCCCGCTCAAGGACATCGTCTGCAAGTTAAGATATATCGTCGCTAATATTTTATGGAGAAATGACCAAACTATTTCAATTACCATAAATACGCTCCTTTATCATATCAGACAGGTGGCAATCGAAAACGCTCTGAACAATCGACGAACGCGGTTCACAAATCGCTAGAAACAGTGTTTTCGATAGCCATGTGTCGCCAGTCGGGCGGCAAACGGCAATCAAAAACTCTGTTTTTAACGATTTTAGATCTACGTTCGTCGATAGTATTATAGTTTTTGATTGCCGCCTATCTTAAGTGTTTATTGAATATTGGCCTACTGAATACGTAGCCAAACCAATCCAAAACAATGGCTACTAGGAATAATTTACTGTCGGGCTACAAACGGCAATCAAAAACTCTGTTTCTAGCGATCTTAGATCTATGTTGTCGATAGTATAAACGTTTTCCATTGCCGCATATCTGAAATGTTTATTGAATATAGGCCAACCAAATACATAGCCAAACCAATCCAAAACATCGGCTACTAGGAATAATTTACTATCGCGCTACAAACGGCAATCAAAAACTCTGTCTCTAACGATCTTAGATTTATGTCGTCGATAGTATAAATGTTTTCGATTGCCGCATATCTGAAGTGTTTATTGAATATAGGCCTACTGAATACATAGCCAGAACAATCCGAAACAAGGGTTACTATGAATAATTTAATACATTTTTAGCTCACCTGAGCCGAAGGCTCATGGGTGAGCTAATAGTATACCAGTCACTCCGTCGTCCGTCCGTCCGTCCGTCCGTCCGTCCGTCCGTCCGTCTGTCCGTCCGTCCGTCAACATTTTCAAACATCTTCTCCTCTGAAACCATTGGGCCAATTAAACTCAAATTTCATATGGAGACTCCTTAGGAGGCGGGAACGAAAGTTTGTTCAAATGGTCCTGGTCACATGACCAAGATGGCCGCCACGCCCATATATGGTAAAAACCCTTTAAAAATCTTCTTCTCCAGAACCAGAAGGCCGATGACCTTGGGACTTGGTATGTAGCATTTGGGATGTGGGGCCTACCAAGTTTGTTTAAATTATGATCCTAGGTTGACCTTGACCTACTTAACGTCAAGGTCAAATTTGCTTCCTAATGCATTTAAATGGGAATTTTTTTGAAAAGTTGATTTTTTGAATACTGTTGAAGCCAAAGTCATTATTCTCATTTGATATGTTAAATCTAATGAGACAATGGCTATAAATAAGTTCCAAAGGTCAAGGTTGACCTTTGACCTTTCAGCTAAGTCGCTCATATTGTAGTCCCATCTATATATTAAATCATAGTTTTCTCACAAACCATTGGCCCAATTGAACTCAAATTTCATGTGAAGACTCCTTATGCTAAGTTAGCCAAAATTTATAAAAAAAATATTGTGGTCACATGACCAAGATGACCGCCACGCCCATATATGGTAAAAACCCTTTAAAAATCTTCTTCTCCAGAACCAGAAGGCCGATGACCTTGGGACTTGGTATGTAGCATTGGGGATGTGGGGCCTACCAAGTTTGTTCAAATGATGATCCTAGGTTGACCTTGACCTACTTTACGTCAAGGTCAAATTGCTTCCTAATGCATTTAAATGGGAATTTTTTTGAAGTTGATTTTTTGAATACTGTTGAAGCCAAAGTCATTATTCTCACTTGATATGTTAAACCTAATGATTAAAAGGCTATAAATAAGTTTCAAAGGTCAAGGTTGACCTTTTTCTTTCCAGTGATAGGGTAGCTAAAATTTATACCAATTGCACTGGTCACATGACCAAGCACCATGCCCATAAAAATTATATGGTAAAAACCCTTTAAATATCTTCTTCTCTGGAACCAAAAGGTCAATGGCCTTGGGACTTAGTATGTAGCATCACGGATGTAGGCCCTTTCCAATTTGCACAAATGATGAATCTAGGTTGACCTTGACCTACTTTATAGCAATGTCAAATTTGATTCCTAATGCATTTATATGGGAAAAATCTTGAAATGTTCATTTTTCTATAACTGTTTAGGCTGAAATCATAATTCTTGCAAGAAATATTTAACCTAATGAGACATTGGTTTTATATAAGTACCAAATGTCAAGCTGTCCTGTGACCTTTGATCCAAGGCCACTCATTTGGACTGCCACATACCTATCTTAACATCTTTTCCCCAGAAATCACTGGGCTGTTTGTTGGAGTATTCATTGGATTGTTTAGGTCACTTGACCAAAATGGCTGCAACCCCAAAATGTGGTAAAACAAAATTTGTTTCATTATAAGCTGTAGTTGACCTTATTAAGGAGATCAGGTGAGCGCCTCAGGACCTTCAGGTTCTCTAGTTCATATTTCTGTTGAAAAAAAGAAATTGTTTCCATACCAGATATGCGGCAATTGAAAACTCTCTTAACAATCGACGAACGCGGATCAAAAGTCGCTACTACCAGTGTTTTTGATTGCCAATGGTCGCCAGTCGGGAGACTAATGGCAATCGAAAACTCTGTTTCTAACTATTTTTGGTCTACGTTCGTCAATAATATTGACGTTTTCCATTGCCACCAATCCGGTGTGAATTCGTTGTACGCTTCATTATGTTACGGAGGACATTTCTGCATACAATTGAATAAAATTATTTGGACTGCTTGTGCTTGAAAGGAAGGTATATAACAATGACGATATAACATTCTTTTCCGTATATTAACGTTTGCCAAGCCCTCACAGGTGTGATAATGTGTTGCAGTCCGAACCGTTTTATCCTCTTAATACAATGTAATAATAATAAAAATAATAATAATAATAATAATATACAATAATAATAATAATAATAATAATAATAATAATAATAATAATAATATACAATAATGATAATAATAATAATAATAATAATAAGAAGAAGAAGAAGAAGAAGAAGAAGAAGAAGAAAGCAGTAGATTCAGATAAAAATGAATGTCTCTCCACTTCATTTGGGTCCTGTAGCTGCTAACTACCTATGATCATTAAAAAGATTGACATTAATGTGTTTTCTCTGAAATAGCTGGCTGGACGAAACCTTTTGAAAATTTAAGATCTAGCAGATAATGCTGTCAGAATGGAGAAAAGCCGCTGCTAGTAAAAACGGATAAATGGACATAACTAGCAGAGAGTTGGAGGTTAAATAACTTGGGAAAGATACTGGTCTGTCTACTAGACTGACTGTAGCTAGGAAACTGAAAGCTTATGCCAGACTGATATAGAAAGCTGCAACAGGTAGGAGGAGGAGGCAGGTGTTTTCAATCAAAATGAGTCCAGTATACCATTCATTGGAAAAGATCAAAATAAGAAAACAGAAGCTATACCTTTGATTGTTTGATTTTTTAGCAGTGAGAAAAGGCACCTCATAGCAAGATTGCAGAAGCCTGGGTATTTTTGAATTGTATTGTTGATTTCTCAACCAAAAGTTGGTTATGGTTAAACTAACCTTCTTTATAAAACGGACTGACTGTTATGGTTAAACAATATGATTAAAGAACTGGTACAGCATAGCAAATACTGTTTTTAAAGTGTTTGGCCTTGACCTTGGGGTCATAGTTACACAAAATGTTGCCCAGTACCCTCCACACCATGACAAAGATTGAAGTTGCTACGTTCACCTGTTTGGGAGATGCATTTACAAGAAAATACATTATTTGACCTTGACATTAAGGTCACACTAAATATTGCCCAGCACCCTCTACATCAGGTGAATTGTGTACCTGCAAAGTTTAAAGTTGCAATTTCCTAAGGTTTAGGAGGAGAATGCATTTACAAGAAAATACATTATTTGACCTCTGACCTCGGTCACATGAAATGCTGCCCAGTACCCTCTACATCATGTGACCTATGCACATGTAAAGTTTGAACTTGCTACATCCAACGAATTAGAAGTGGATGCATTTACAAGAAAATACAGTATTTGACCGTTGACTTTGACCAGGGCACATTAGCTATTGCCCAGTACATCTACATAGTAAGACCTATGCACCTGTAAAGTTTGAAGTTGCTGCGTCCAAGGAATTAGGAGATCTGAACTGTGACCTTGACCTTCAGGTCACCTGAAATGTTGCCCAGTATCCTCTACATTATCTGACCTATGCAGCCTGCTACATCTAATGGTTTAGAAGGAGATGCATTTACAAGAAAATACATTATTTGACCTCAGGGTCAAGGTCTCATGAAATGTTGCCCAGTACCCTCTACATCCTTTGACATATGTCACGGGGCTAGGTATATAACACACTTCTACTGCCTTGCGGTAGAAGCCGGCTTTTACAGCGACGTTGTAGAGTGTTTGCCTGTAGATCCAGCAACCTGGGTTCGATTCCCGGCCGGGACAGTTGAAACATTTTCTGCACCCTGTGACATTTGGTGGCCTGTGACCTTGACCCCGTGACAATATGTAGTTGCAAAGTTTGAAGCTGCTACATCTAATGCTTTATAGGAGGAGAAGAAATACAGTATTTGACCTTTGACCTTGACCTTATTCACATGAAATGTTGCCAAGTACCCTCTACATCATGTGACCATTTTAGCTGTAAGGTTTCAAGCTGCTACGTCTAATGGTTATGAAGGAGATGCATTTACAAGAAAATACATTATTTGACCTTGACCTGGGGTTTAAATTATTCTGATTGGTTGAAAATCATGGCCGCCAGGGGGTGTGACCATATATCCTATGGTAATAATGGAATCTTGTAAGGGGGGGAATTCTTGCAAATATGGTTGTCTTGTAAGTAGAGTTTTCTCCCTTGTTTCAAGGTAGATTTCTTGTTTAACCCTTGTATTTTGATAGATTTTCTCATACAGAGAGCTACAATAAGGATGGGATTGTCCATCCTATATTTTACTGAGTCACAGAAAGACATTTCCAAATTAATATGTACTTCAGTCTCTGAATATTGTATTTATCATAGCAAACAGTGCATACCCTGATGAAATGCTGCATTTGACCTGGGTCTTCACTGTTTGCCAAACTACATATTATTTAGGAGTTTTCAATATAGGAAAGGGTTCATTCCACATTACCAGACCAGTTCCATCAAGTTATGTCCCTAGGGCCAAATGCAACCCAGGCCTGCACACGTTTTACAACATAAAAGGAAACCAATAGGCCTAGAGCCTTGATATTATGTTTGGAGCATAATCTAGTGAACCTCTACCAAGTTTGTTCAAACTATGCCCCTGGGGGCCAAAAATGGCCCCACTGGGGAGGTCACATGATTTACTTAGACTTATTTAAAGAAAATTGAGGTTCTACATCCTGTTAATTTTGTCAGCATAATTAATGAAACTGCTGATCTATCAAAATTAATAGCTGGACTTTGAAAGGATGCAGTCCTATACCTTAATAAACAGTCACTCTCAGGTGAGCTACCTAGGGCCACAGTTTAAAGTGTTTATTATAATAATTGTGTTTGTGATGGAGGCTCCACCACTTGTGATATACCCAAAATAGTCGCTTTTAGATGGTGATTTTCAACTTTTTGAATGGAAGGCATAATTAAGCTCCAGATCCAGCTTACACTATAATTTTATGAGCACAATCACATGTCTATAACAAAATAAGTACAGTAAAACATACATATAAAACGACTACTCAAAAGTAGACAAAACAAAGATCTAAATAACAATTGGTAGCTTTAATGAAGGTCGAAAGTATTGCAGAATGAGTATTCTGCAATACTTTTGACCTACATTAAGCGGTAATTGGTCTTGAAAACCAATTTTCGGTCATTTTTTAGAGTGGCCCTTTTACACAGGTTTTACTGTTTTAAGGACCAGAGTGAGTGGACAGATCTTTATCAAATCTTCATTAATGGTTGCATGAGGTTTGGTTGTGGGTAAAAGAGTGTATACAAGAACAGAGAATTTGCATATAGTTTTTCATTGAACACAAGACTTTAGTCATTAATGAATCACATAAAATACACCCTGAGAATAGTTAAAAGGGTTAATGATTATAACACACCTGTCAAAGTCCTTGGGAATAACAGTTAAAGGTATACAATTGTTTAAGAATTGTCTGTAAAAACACTTTACCACCCAGACACTATAGCACCTAGACTCTTCCAGACAAGAAATTTTCAAAGTTATAAGCTACATATACGTGCCTCAGTTTAAGTACATGCTGTTCAGCATTATATAATAAGATCATTTTGGGTTATTTCGGATAAGGACTAAATTCGGCTCAGATCGTGTTGCAATATTTTAGTTTCTTAGTTTTGCCGTCAGCATGCTAACCACTAATTGGAAAAAAAAAACAAACATAAAAAACTTAAAAGGAAATATAATATCATTGGGTTGCATAAGTACCAGTCACCAGTTAGTTGTGCAATATTGACTTTTAAAACAAACAATTTTCCCTCCAGACATGATCTTGGCAAGGTTTTTTATCTGTCATGATCAGCCCATCACATGAGCTATAGTGGGGCTCCCTAAGATAAAAGTGTGTAAGACAGTTCTTTTGAGCATCCAAAACATACGTTAAAACTGATTCACAATTTTACATTCAATAATTTTCTTTATCTTGACGTATGCAGGTAGATTCATTGGAGATTCAATGGGCCTTATCCCTTTGTATACAAATGGTTTCTTCCTTCTAGTTGAGGCATTTTTCATCTGGGCTTTCACTGTTTTTATATTTAAGGGCTTAGAGTTTACAAGGGTTTGGCAACCTATGAAAAAGGAATATCGATTTCAATGAAAATTAAAGATTAAATTTTGTATATCATGTAGCATGACATCAAAATTTTTGATGAATATCGCATTAGTGTCATATCTATGAAGCATTGTAGTATGGCCGATGCTTTTTTCTTTGATCGTTGCTTAGGTTTAAATCAGACACCCTAGAATAACGACGAAGGAGGAGCTTAAAACCGTACTCTAACTTCCAATTTTAGTTAAACAGCGATGAAGGCGGGAATTTCCTAAATAGCGACAAATTAACCCGTAGGTATAAATGTAATATAATTGACAGCTTAGGCAGGATGCAGGGAGGAGCGAATGTTAATTTTGTCAGGTGTCAGTAACACGTGTTTATTTGCGCCTGCGCCAAACTACAAGCTAAATAAAGGATTTTTCCTAGGCTTTCTGTTTAAACCGCGAGGTGGGCGTAGCCCACCTCACGGTTTAAACAAGAAATTCTCGGAAAAGTATCCTTTATTTATTACTTATAGAATTCGTCATTATGCACAAACTCATGACTGTGAAAAAACTTCAATACACCTGATGCCAGATTTTTGACACCCTATATTGTCCAGATCGAATGTCTTGATATTTAGCCAAAATATGGTAATGTTCATGCTTGCTACATAATATCCTGTAAAATTGAAATTGAAAATAAGCTTGAATTTTTCAAAAATTATTGCAGCGATAAGTGTCGCAATTAAGTAAGATATGCAATTTCCTGTTGCAATTTTCAGTTACTATTAACATGCACTAAGAGGCCTGGTATGTTTGTGGTTGGCTAAATCTATTCATATTGCAACCTATAGAGACCTGCGCTTGTATATTTTTTTCCAATTTAAAAAGTTCAATCAAAATCGAATGTAAGTTTCAATTGTTTCCTTATCATTCAATCAAAACATATATTGCGGGTAGTCAAAAGAACTGTCTCGGTGAGACGGTTCTTTTGACTACCAATAACATATGTTTTGATTGAGAATAAAGAAGAAATGATTAAGAAATAAAATGTCTGATCTGGGCTCTCCAACAACCTGTGGGTATTCCTCTGGACTTCTTATGTGTGGGGTGTTAAACTCATAGTTATATAATCAGATTTGTCAGAAAATGTTCATTTCAGATCTTGAAGCCTGAATGTGTTTACCTTTTAACTTTTGAAATGAATTTAATAAGAAATTATTATTATACTGATCCAACTCCTAATTACCAGGATGTTAGAATATGTCAGAATTTCAAGGATTTAGGGTATACATCCCGAGGTAAAACTGGACAATGATATAGCTAGGGCCTAATAAGGGTCTACAATGCAACATATGCAGAGCATAGTGGTTTGTTTGTTTTGATTCTTTACGTCCCCTGCCGGTCAGGGCCATGGCTTGATCAGTTGGTAGAGCGTTAGACTGGGGATTGTAAGGGTTGCTAGTTTGAGACTCATCCAAGGCACTGTGTTGTGTCTCAGCTTGCGAACTTTATCCTCTGCTTCAGTACTGGTTCATCAAAGGAAACCAGGAAGTGGTCCCGACATGACCGAAAAATTGTTGACTGGGATGTAAAGCATCAACACAAACAAACACCAACATATATATTAAAGACTTAATAGTAGACACTTTACCCTTAAAGTGTCCATAACTAAAACATTGTTGACTGGGCTGTTAACCCCTTATTATGCAGGACCCAGAAGAGATACCAAAGAATGTGACCCCTAAATTAGGATCAGCACAGTCACATTTTGTTATTATATTATATGCAAAACAATCTTGAGGCTCAGTTGTAGGTTGTGGATTCATGACTAAGAGGTAACAGGTTCAAATCCCACCTTCAGCGCATGCAGTGTTGTGTCCTTGATCAGCACAGCTAGCTAATATCCTTATGCACTGCTTCATCCTGGTTCAACCCAGAAAAACGTCCTGACTGTGTGACATACAGTAAAACCTGTCATAGCCGGCCACTCAAAAAGAAGACCAAAATTGGTTTTCAAGATCAATTAGGTCAAAAGCATTGCAGAATGCTCCAATGGGAAATGCTCCAATGGGAGCATTCTGCAATACTTTTGACCTTCATTTAGCTACCATTTGTCTTTTAAGACAAAAGCTGCTTGAAAGCCAGCTTTTCTTCAGCTCTGTGCAAAAGCTATATATAGCTTTTCTACATCTAAATAGGCAGCTGCCAATACTGAAGGCTTTTGCAAAACTTTAGCAATTTAGCTTTGAAATTAGCTCAAAAGCCGTTTTTTCCCCAAGGGTTGTTTGATAAGATCTCTAGGTTACATGATCTACATACAGGGGACAAAAATTCCACTCGTCCGCTCGTTCGTAATTACGAGTGACATCTTAAAAGGACGAGTAATTCTTCCCAAAGCACTCGTCCTACCAAAGCACTAGTCCTGTAGGACAAGTGCTTTGGGAAGAATTACTCGAGTAAGTCATATTACATATTACTCCCTTGTGTTATTTATTGCAAACGCTTTTAAAGGACAAGTGCATGTGTTAATTTACAGGATAAGTGAAAATTGTAAGTCACTCGTCCTGCAGGACAAGTGCAATATTGAAATATGTTTGTCCCCTGAGAGTGAGTGTCGTTAATCCAAACTTCATTGTATCAAACTAGATGGATGATTCTACAGATTGAAATGTGTCAATCTTTTTGTTCATATGTTTGTTTATATGTACTTTCAGGTCCAGCCACAGTGAGAATGGTCTCCAACAACGGCCCACCCCTTCCAATGCCAATGCATGTACCGCCGGGTCACATGGTACAACAAATCGTAGACGAGAATGGCATCTTAACACATGTGATATTATCTCCGCAGCCCCATAATGTAATGGGTAGCCCAATGACGGTAGGATTTTATGTATGTATTATGGATTTTCCATTTTGCCCTGCTGCTACCGTATGAATGTGACCTCGTGGACCTGTATATTGTCACAGTATGGTAAACCTGCACAGGGATGTGGAAATACCATGACCTGGTCCCATTTCATCAGGACCAGTTAGAATTTCTATTTACGTGTCCTGTGACAAGTAAGATGAAAGTTAAGTTAATATAATTCTGTTCGGCTGCAATAACATTCAATTTATATCTTTTTATATGCTGGTTAAATTTATTTATCATATGACGTCGCGTCTGGGAGTGAAATAACGCCATGCAATAAAATCGATAAACCACTAGTGGTTTATAGATTTTACGGGAAACGTAATGACGTCCATAACAACGTTGCGATTATAATGACAAAATTACAACGTTTTTATGCCAGAAATCAGATTGCAAAGTATTTGTCATATGATGAATAGAATCTAACATTCGTGCTCTTGTATTATTGAATTTATTAAACTTGATTCGAAAAAGAGATAAAATGCTCGGCAAGCCTCACATTTTATCTCTTTTCCCCAACTCGTTTAATAAATTCAATAAAACATGAGCACTCATGTAAGATCCTCTTTATATTAGTCCAATCTTCAAGCAATCTATAATTTCAGCTGCTAATAAGTTCTTTGTACATTATCTGTTCTTTGGGACAAGTAAAATTTTCTTTGAACAAGTACATTACAAGATTAGGGCCATTTACTCTTTGGACAATAACATTAGGGCCATTACTTGTCCCAGTGTACATATAGTATCAACTTTTGCTGTTTCCACACCCCTGCTGCATAGAGTAGTTTTCATTTTTATGGGGACTTTGAGACCAAACGTTTTTGGCTAATAAAATGGAAGCTTAAGAAACTTCTTCACAAATCCTTTGGATTAAACTTTAAACTATTACTTAATACAGTTTTTGCAGCAAAGTTTGCAGCTCAATTTGTAAAACTGGAAATGAGGACAACCAAGCTTAAAATGTTATAGCAAATTATGGTCATAATTAGAATACCAGTGTTTAGTAGTTTATCAAGTTTGAATGGATCAGGTTCGCAGCAGCTTTAGGAATTTATTTTGCCCGAGTTCAGAGCCCCAAAATCCAAAAAGGTAGGACATTTCCTGTTTTTAGCTCACCTGAGATAATGTGATCAGTCTTCGCTGGGTGTCAGTCATGCGTCGTCTGTAAACTTTTCTTTAAACGACATACTGGTCCAAATTTTAATTATTTTCACATGAATGTTCCCATAAAATTATGCCCTCTACTAACATTGCACAAATGGTTCCGGTCTGCTGCACATGAGAGCTCTAGATAAGAAATCTTTTAAACAACATCTCCTGAACAACTGGTCCAAATTCAAAATAATTTCACAGAAATGTTCCTCGTTATGCCCCCTACCGAAATTGCACAAATGTTCCGCCAAACAAAACACCACCAGTGCTCTAGATAAGAATTATCTTTAAAGGACATTTCCTCCTGAACCACTGGACCAAGTTCAATATATTTTCACAGAAATGTTCCTCATAATGCCGTCTAATATGATTGCACAATTGGTTTTGACCGCCTACCAAAGGGCCGCTAGAGCTCTAGATAAGAAATACCTTTGAACCACATAATAATTCCTCCTGAACCACTGGTCCAATTCAAAACAATTTCACAGAAATGATCCTCATTATGCCCTCTACCAAGTTTGCAGGAATGGTTTGGCTGAACAAAATGGCTGCCACCAGAGCTAAAAATAGAAATATCTTTAAATGATATCCCTTTAACCACATGCCAAAACATCTCTGATGTGCGCCAGGCCGCGTAGCGCAGTCGGTAACGTATCTGGCTACAGATGCGTGTCTGACTGCATATCCAGGGGTCGCGAGTTCGATCCCGGTCCGGTCCCATACTTTCGTGGAGATTGATCATGAAATGATTTCTACGGTCATTCTCCTCCCTTCCGCTGATTCATTCAAGAAGGGTTGTTGTCAGTTACAAGCGAAAGTATGTGCACGAATTACTGGTTAATCGCTTGTTCAAGCCTGCCCAGGAAAAAGTGTGGTTAGGTGAACTGACCGTCTCGCAATGACCATAGCTGTTGACTTGGGACTTATAGCAACAAAAATCTCTGATGTGCCAGGATTCAGGTGAGCGATACAGGGTCCTAGAGCCCTCTTGTTGTACAAATAAGATTAAGCTGATTCTTAAGCCGTGTTTACACTATAACGAATTGGCTCAGCATTTGGAGATATTTGGACATTCGTATACATTGAAGTTCATTTATAGTTCAATGGTTAAAGGCTGTTTATCTTTTTAGTTTTTTGAAGACTGTTCGTGTACGTTATTGTTTGCACAGTATGTTAAAGTTTTTTGTGCATGAACAAAATTTTTTGACGTATGTCAAGGAAAATCACATATGCAGAGGGTTTGTTCATTAAACACAATGTGAATGGTTTGTGCGTCCGCAGTATGTGTAATGGTTTGTTACTGAACGCAATTTAAACAGTTTGTCTGCAGTATGACAACAGTTTGTTACTCAACTGGTAGTATATCAAATTCAAAACAAATTGTGGTCTTGTGTACATCAAAAAGTCAACGGTACCATCCCTGGGGCTGTTCAACTGAAAATAAACTAGTCATGAAAGAGTACAAAGCTGGTTTTATCGAATGTAATGTTTTGCAAAATGTGCCATAAAACAGATTAGATTACATCTGGGACAGGTTTGTGCAGTAGTTAGCGTCTTGGACATTTAGTGGGGCTTTAGTAAGAAATTTGAAAAAGAAAATCAAATTCTGATAGTACTCATTGAGGGTGGGCGGTGGGGACTCATAATGGGGGAGGGGGCTACCTTCCCATTACATGCAGCTTTTGTGAATATTATGATGCAAATACATTTTATGCTTTCAATATTACCTGCAGTCCTAGGTGTTCTATAACCATGCCCTACGTGTCATGATTTTTTTTTCTGAAGGTGGCAACAACCATTTAATATAAAAGTTCCCCCGTCTCCCCACACACACTTATGAATGCATGCTCCCACACACACACACAACACACACACACTTGCATGATCTTTCATTTTTTAAAAAAGAAAACTTCAGTTTTGGTAGCATTGTGAATTAGTTTAACATTGTAAAGCTTTGCATCTAGTTTGTGAAATATGTTGTAGGCCTAGAATTAGGCTAGCTGCTATAGCATCGGTGTTGTCTGTTATATCATATCATTAGCTCATCATCAATATTGTTCATATGGACAGTTATATACTTTTCTCATAATTTGGTGATTCAATTCAAAGTTGGGACAATTTTAACCCTCTCTTAATATGTGACTGAGCCCAAGGGTTGGGAGATCATCAAGCCACAGTCGCCAGAATTATTTTATTGGTCGATCATCTGCAGATAGTTGCCCGACTTCACCAATTGTCTGCCATAATATATCGACTGTGAGGCCTCATGGAAGATTAGTTGTTTAGCTAAATGTTGTCATTCTAGCTTAATAAAGATAGACTTTACTATAAGATGCTTCAGATAAAGCCATTTCCTATCCTCTTGGCATTTTATTCTCTGAATTATAATGTTAAAAAAGCACTTTTTATTCCCCCGAAGGAACTTTGGGAGGCATATAGTAATCACACTTTCCGTCCCTCCGTCCGTCCTGCTTAGTGTCCGATGCATATCCCCTATATTCTTTGAGGTAGGAATTCCAAATTTGGTGTGTGGATACATCTTGGGATGGTGGAGTGTCGCGTACCATTTTCGGGTCACTGTGACCTTGACCTCTAACCTAGTTTTTAGAATAATCTTGTCCGGAGCATATCTCTTATATCATTTGAGGTAGGAAACTCAAATTTGGTGTGTAAATGCATCTTAGGATGACTGAGTGTCACATACCATTTACAAGTCATGGTGACCTTGACCTCTTACCTAGTTTTTAGAATAATCGTGTCAGGAGCATATCTCTTATATTATTTGAGGTAGGAAACTCAAATTTGGTGTGTATATGCATCTTGCGATGACGAAGTTTGGTGTACCATAATTGGTCTCTGTGACCTTGAACTTGACCTGACCTAGTTTCTAGAAACTGCATTGTATCTGGTGCATAGCTCCTAAATTCTTTGAGATAGGAATTCCAAATTTGGTGTGTAAATGCATCTTGGGATGATGGAGTGTCACATACCATTTTCGGGTCACTGTGACCTTGACCTCTGACCTAGTTTTAAGAATAATTGTGTCCAGAGCATATCTCTTATATTCTTTGAGGTAGGAATTCCAAATTTGTATGTGGATTCATCTTTGGATAGCAGAGTGTCATGTACCATTTTGGGGTCACTGTGACCTTGACCTCTGACCTAGTTTTTAGAATAATCATATCCGGAGCATATCTCTTATATTCTTTGAGGTAGGAATTCCAAATTTGGTGTGTATATGCATCTTGGGATGGCCGAGTGTCACATACCATCTTCAGGTCACTGTGACCTTGACCTCTGAACCATTTTCTAATAATTATTGTGTCCGGAGCATATCTCTTATATTATTTGAGATAGGATTCCCAAGTTTGGTGTGTGGATGCATCTTGGGATGGTGGCCTAAGTGTCATGTACCATTTACTGGTCACTGTGAGCTTGACCTCTGACCTAGGTTTTTAGAATAATCATGTCCGGAGCACATCTCTTATATTATTGAAGGTAGGAATCCCAAATTTGGTGTGTGGATGCCACTTTGGATTGTGGAGTTTCCCATACCATTTTTTGACCGGGCCGCGTAGCGCAGTCGGTAACGTGTCTGGCAACAGATGCGAGTCTGACTGCAGATCCAGGGGTCGCGAGTTCGATCCCGGCCCGGTCCCATACTTTCGTGGAGATTGATCATGAAATAAATTCTACGGTCATTCTCCTCCCTTCCGCTGAATCATTCAAGAAGGGTTGTTGTTAGTTACAAGCGAAAGTACGTGCACGAAGTACTGGTTAACTGCTTGTTCAAGCTTACCCAGGAAAAAGTGTGGTTAGGTGAACTGACCGTCCCGCAATGACCATAGCTGTTGACTTGGGACGTAAAGCAACAAAACAAACAAAAAAAACATACCATTTTTGGTTCACTTTGACCTTGATCTCTGACCTTGTTTGTAGAATATTCGTGTCCAGAACATCTCTATTATTATTTGAGGTAGGAATCCCAAATTTGGCGTGTGAAAGCATCTTGGAATGGCGGATTGTCCCATTCCATTTTCCGGTCACTGTGACCTTGACCAATGACCTAGTTTCTAGAATTGGCATTGAGTCTGGTGCATAACTTCTATATTCTTTGAGGTAGGAGTTCCATATTTGGTGTGTGGATATGCATCTTTTGATGGCCAAGTGTTGTATACCAGTTTTGAGTCACTGTGACCTTGACCTCTGACCTAGTTTTAGATAAATTATGTTAGGAGCATTTTTTTCTTTATTATTTGAGCTAGGAATCCCAAATTTGGTGTCTGGTTGCATCTTGGGATGGCAGAGTGTCATGTATCAGTTTTATGACCTTGACCTAATTTCTACAATAATAGTGTCAGGAGCATATCTCATATATTGTTTGAGGGAGGAATCTCGAATTTCCTGTATCATGGGATACATCTTTGGATACTGATGTGTAGCATACCATTTTTAGGTCACTGTGATCTTGATTTATGACCTAGTTTCTAGAATAATTGTGTCTGGAGCATATCTCTTATATTATTTAGCATATCTCCTATATTATTTGATGTAGGAATCCCAAATTTGGGGTGTTGATTACTCTTTGGATGGTGGAGTGGTGCATACCAATTTGGGTCACTTTGACCTTGACATTGACTTCTAGCCTCATTTCTAGCTTTTTCGTGTCTGGAGCATATTATCTCCTATATTACAGCTAACTTTCCTCAAATGTGTTTTCGACCAATTCCTTTGAGGGCATTCTTCACATGTTTGTGACATGTCTTTTTGTTTACAAAATTTGGTGTAAAGAATGTGACTCTTGTATACAAATAACACTTTTTTTTATGCTAGCTAGACGCACATTGTGCACAGACATGATTATAGGTTGATAGTCCGATGAAAGTCGCCTCTAGAAAGGATAAAGACAAAATGGAAAGCTAGGTGTTAATATTTGATCCAAGGGCATATAACAAACACCTAAACAATGTTTTGCATTTTATCAAACAGACACTTTCTAAATTAATCTTGTTGAAAGCTGGATTTGAATGAATATCTCAGTAAAATATTTCTTGAAGTTCCAACACATTAACTTTTTTATAGGCAAAGGGTGAGCTATTTCAGTTTTTTTATGAAGGCAAAATTTATAAAAAATAAAAGTGCATGTTTCTGAGGTCAGCGAATTGACAGAGTGCATTTTTTAAGGAATGTAAACAGAAGCTAGGTTCATGGTGAGTTTTGGCACTTCTCCCACATAGTAAAGAAAGTGTCTTTTGATAACAAGTTTACCAGGCAAGGCTTTGACATCGCGAGGCTTGCCGAGCGATTCAACATGTGTTAAGAATGGTTCTCAAAGCGGAGCCTGGTAAACTTTATATCAAGACACGAACCTGGTATTCTATTTATTAGTTTACCCATTGTTTCACTCTTCAAACTAGTGATTATGACGTGATTTTCGAGTTTGGTGTTGATTCAGCGCCATTAGCGATGTCATTCAAAAAGTGCAAAGTCATCACGACCCGATGTAAGATTGACAATGTTTATCAGGCAAAGCGCAACAATGCAGTTAATATGAGAGGTAACTGATAAAATTGTATTTGTGATTGAGCAAGGGCAGTGAAGGCTCTTGTAAAGTTGAGTGAGACCCATCAATGGCCACCCTAATCGCGATAAGTTACAAAAATCTCATGTAAGGAGCACAGTGGCTCAGCTAGTGGTAGAGTGGTAGACTTGAGATCGAGAGGTCCCTTAGTTCTAGCCCCACCGGAGGCACTGTGTAAGAAATGTGAGAATTTGCTTTGACTGAGTAATTAAGTGGTTCTACCGGTCTAGTATTTTAGAATTAAACATACATATAACCAGTTCTATATAGTTCAGGAGTAGTGAGAATTTGTCACTAGACTTGTGAGAATTTGCACAAAATGGTTGTCTATTGGAAATAGCACTGTATAAGAACTGAAGAACTTGTATCAGACAAACTTGACAGCAAAAAAGTAAAATGTTCTTGGCTGTCTGACAGTTACAGGATGGCTTACTGCCTCAAGTACTGTTTTAACTTGTTGCCTGCTGCTGTCAATATCGCAAACAGTTTTGGAATCGGATCAAAATGTCGGGCCTGATCTGAATCCAACCTGTTTGACACTCTGGTAACAGTATTGCTGAAAGAATTTTTTAAAAAAAAGTTAATTTTTAAAAAAGTCAGCAGGCCGCGAAAAAGATGCAATATTACGTAGCGTGCAAAGAGTTTGAAAGTGATGGATCAGACAAGCAATTTCAGTGTAGGTGTGACTGACCTGGTTTATAAGTACTACTGCCCTTTATTTTAATGTTGATTAATGGAATTCCACTGAGTTTTAAATATTGTAGAATGTGTTACACAGTCAAGCTCTCTTTAGAAAGACATGCTTGTTTTTAAGTTTGTCTGGTTCATTATTGCAGGCTTTAATAGCTGCAATTCATAAATGCAAAAAAAAAGAGTTTGGAACTAATAATTTGTTTCTTTGGCCTAATACTGATATAAATGTCAAGCCTATGAATGACTGAAGACTTGTTTGGGAAATAAATTTAATGTTTAATAATGAATTATGAAAATATTTAAGTGGTGTTTAAGAGACATTCTTGTTTTAATTACTTTAATTTGTCCTTAACTCTTTTTCTCCTAGTGTCGTCAGCTGATAATGTTTGCAAACAGTTGGGACCCAGACTAGGCCCGACAAACTGTGATCAGGCCTGATCTGGATCCAAACTGTTTGACACACTCATGGTATTCCTGAAATAATTTCTTCGAAAAAGTTGATTTTAAAATAAAATCAGCAGACGACAAAAATGCATGAGAAGAAACTACGGTAAATGTTCTAAAATTTAGAACACTTTTCTCTTTCTGATCTCAAATAAAATGTTGCGACATCGGAAATAGTTTGACATCATTAATTACGTCACATTTCGTTAGTTGACATGCGGCTTTAAGTGGCTCGCAATACTCCAATTTGAGACGAAAATGCAGAAGCGCATTAGAATGGGGATAACCATATTCAAAATGTTCATTTGGGGAAGTATATTGTCAGATATAATTTTGGAAGTCACGATTTATGGCTCCGCTTGCATGTCTCCGTAAAACTTAATTTCCGACCGTATAGCCGACAATATACCTCCCCAAATCAACATTCTGAAAGTTATCCGCTAAATAGGATGACGTCAGCACGGACTACCCACAAAACATGAAAATTTATTAATGATGCCACTTTCCTTCCAATTTCAGGGTGGACCAAACAATGCACCTCAGTATTTTCCTCCGTATGGGGGCCACTACCCACCCCAGTACCCCTCGCCACATCACAGACCTGCGCCACACATGCAGCATCAGCATGGAACACCACCACCATCTAATTGTAATAACCATGGCAACCACGCTCCAGTACACCAACAAGGTAAGTAACTCTGTAAGGATCCATTTCCATGCGCGCATTCAGAAATTTTTGCCAGAGGGGGTCCAACCCTGACAATGTTTTTTTTTTTTTTTTTTTTTTTTTTGATGAGGGGAAAGAGGATCCAAATAGCACTAAAAGTGGGCCATCATCGGCCCGCCAGTGAAACGCCATTTAATGGCGTTTCACTGGCGGGCTGATGATGGCCCAATATTGAATGCTGGCTTAATTGGTAGCTTTGTGATTTTTCAGGGGTCCAGACCAGTATTGCTAAGAAACCCTATATTTTTGTGATTTTTCAGGGGGGTGTGGACCCCCTGCCCCCCCTCTGGATCCGCACATGATTTCATAGGCATATTGCAAAATTACACACAGTATGTCAGTAATGGAACTTTAACACATGCCATGTGCAGGGCTGTGTGTGCATAACATGCAAGGGAGGTCAATTAATGTGGAGATTTGTATTTTCTTCAACCCTTAATCAAAGGTCGTCTGCTTTCCTCGTCTGCTGAATTGTTTAAGAAGCCTCTGTGGCAAACAGTGTGGATCCAGATCAGACTGCTCCTACAGGAGCAGTCTGTTCTGGGTCCATGTTGTTTGCTTCTATACTAAATTCGTCAATAATGTTTGGCAATTTTTTGCAGCAGACTTCAGCAGACAACATTTTAAGATGCATTTTTTTTCTTGGCGCTTTAAGGGTTCACTTGTTACAAAAAAACCTGCTCCCTCGATTTCTCAACACTTTACTTATGTATCTGGAGATAGACGTCAGACTTAAGCAATTCTGCTTCTAAGACGCCGTCTGTCTAGTGGTGGGGTGGGGAGGGGGAAGCCAGTGCAGTTCTCAGGGTTCAACCAGGAAAGACACTGTGAAACCAACGCAGCCCGGAAGGTGACAGTCAGACCATTGAACAATTTGATATTTTTCACTAATCGGTATTTTTAGCTCACCTGAGCCGAAGGCTCCGAGGTGAGCTATTAGTATACCAGTGACTCCGGCGTCCGTCCGTCGTCCGTTGTCCGTCAACATTTTCAAACATCTTCTCCTCTGAAACCACTGGGCCAATTGAACTCAAATTTCATATGGAGACTCCTTAGGATGGGGGAACGAAAGTTTGTTCAAATGGTCCTGAACACATGACCAAGATGGCAGCCATGCCCATATATGGTAAAAACCCTTTAAAAATCTTCTTCTCCAGAACCAGAAGGCTGATGACCTTGGGACTTGGTATGTAGCATCAGGGATGTGGGGCCTACCAAGTTTGTTCAAATAATGATCCTAGGTTGACCTTGACCTATTTAACGTCAACGTCAAATTTGCTTCCTAATAAATTTAAATGGGATTTTTTTTTTGAAAAGTGATTTTTTGAATACTGTTAAAGCAAAAGTGATTATTCTTACTTGATATGTTGAAACTCATGAGACAATGGCTATAAATAAGTTTCAAAGGTCAAGGTTGACCTTTACCCTTTCAGCCAAGGTCGCTCATATTGTGGTCCCATCAATATATCAAAATATAGTTTTCTCACAAACCATTGGCCCAATTGAGCTCAAATTTCATGTGAAGACTCCTTATGATAAGTCAGTCAAAATTTATACAAAATATTTTGGTCACATGACAAAGATGGCGGCCACGCCCATATATGGTAAAAAACCTTTAAAAATCTTCTTCTCCAGAACCAGAAGGCTAGTGACCTTGAGACTTGGTATGTAGCATTGCGGATGTGGGTCCTTTCAAGTTTGTTCAAATGATGTTTCTAGGGTGACCTTGACCTACTAAACGTCAAGGTCAAGTTTGCTTCCAAATGCATTTGAAAAGTTGATTTTTTGAATACTGTGGAAGCCTAAGTCATTATTCTCACTTGATATGTTCAATCTTGTGCCAATAAATAAGTTTCAAAGGTCAAGGTTGATCTTTGACCTTTCAGCCAAAGTTGCTTATATTGGAGTCCCATCAACATATTAAAACATAGTTTTCTCAGACAATTCTTGGCAAATTGAACCAAATTTCATATGACAACTCCTTATGATTGGTTAGCCAAAACTTATACAAATTGTTATGGTCACTTGACTATCATGGCCACCAAGCCCATATATGGTAAAAACTCTTTAAATCTCTTCTTCTCTGGAACCAAAAGACCATTGGCTTTGGGATTTGGTATGTAGGATCGGGGATGTGGGCCCTACCAGGTTAGCACAAATGATGAATCTAGGTTGACCTTGACCTACTTTATGGCAAGGTCAAATTGGATTCCTAATGCATTTATGGAGAAAATCTTAAAATGTTCATTTTTCTATAACTGAGCCGAATTCATAATAGTTAAACCTATTGAGACATTGGTTCATTAAGTACCAAATGTCAAGCTGACCTGTGACCTTTTATCCAAGGCCACTGATTTGGACTGCCACACACCTATCTAAACATCTTTTTTCTCAGAAATCACTGGGTTGTTTGATGGATTTTTCATTAGATTGTTTAGGTCACTTGACCAAAATGTTTATGGTAAAAACAAAATTTGTTCTATCATAAGCTGTAGTTGACCTTGACCTATTTTAACATTATTAAGGAGATCAGGTGAGCGCCTCAGGACCTTCAGGTCCTCTAGTTATCAGCGAGTTACGAGGCTAGTGAGATTCCAACCAGAGGTATCTAGCTAGTCAGAGCTAAACACGCTACCAACTGAGCAATCTGGGCGCCTCTTTACCGTTGAACTCTTTCCTTGCTAGGGGAAAATTTTGTCGCCTAATAATCTTGGACCCAGATCAGGATCTGAATGTCGGTCCTGATCTGGATTCAAACCATTTGACACTCTGATAGTCAGTTCTTGAAAGAATATTTTGAAAAATTGAAAGTTAATTTTGAAAAAAAAAGTCAGAGCATGAAAAAAATACCCAGCATGCATGCAATTTGAGTCTTTTTGAAAATACATGTACATGTGACCCCCATTCTAAAATCAGGGTGACGGTCTGACAAAGAGGATCAGACAGGAATACATTTTTTTGTAAAGTTTATAACAGTGTAATCCCTAAATTTATACAACAGACCATCCCAAGCACATTGTATTAAACCGGAAGGAAGAATCCATAATTGCATAAAGATAAAAAACAGTAATTTTCATTGAAACAGAGAATATGGGCGTTATAATTTACAGGTAGGGTAAATGGTCTAAAATTTTGAACTCTTTTGTTTTACTGTTCTCAACTCAATGTACAAAGAAGAAGCAGTCTGTTCTTGTTCTGCGAAGCTTGCCTTAGTAAGTTACCACTTTTGACATAATGTCTGCTGATGACCTAAAAAATAAATTTACAGTTTCAACTCGGATCGGGCCGTTTGACACAGTGTTCTGGAAAGAACTTTTTGAAAAGTTTTTTTTTAAAAAAAAAAAGTCAACAGATGACAACAAAAACATAAAAAAAATTACCCAGCATGCAAAGAGGTCTCAGGCTCAATAGAAAACAGTGTTGATCTTGATCAGCTGACATGCCAGCTGATATGGATTTGTATCATTTTGAACAGAAGATAATTATATTCAAATTCAGCGGGACATACATTTAGGGTTAGAAAAATTTATCCATACATTTGTTTTATCTTTGCGGTTTCCTTTTGAGGCAAAACTTGACAAATAAAAAAATGTTTCCCATATAATTGGCTAAATACGGTGAATTAATATCTGTTGTAAAAGTTCACATTTACCTGTACTTAATTGCCTTACACGTCAGATGACCTTCACCCTTTGATCAATATACAGGTAAATGATAGTCAGCTGGTTTTGTGAAATTCTAGAATTGTTTGTGTATGAAACTTTATTACTTTTGAATCAATATAGTCTACCCCTGGCTTGAGTGGATTGAACGCTAAGTTAGGGTCAGTTTCTGATAAAGGTACATGTATGGGTTCATAGGGAGGTTTTGACAGGTGATATTTATCTTTACCCCACCCACTTTCATTCACAAAAGAACAGCTATGTAATAGTTATTCCATGGGTTGTCTGCCTGTATGTGGAGATAATCCACGAGCTTTAGCGAGTGGATTATCTTACGTTCAGGTAGACAAACACGGTATAACTATTTCTTACCACCTACATCAGTGTAGACCTTGCACATCACAAGATATTTCATGCTTGGTATAAGTATATATCATAGGGCTAGACTGGTATCAGACCAGTAAATAGAAAAATAGTAAAATATGTGCACATTCATTCACAAGCATATACAAAATGTACTACACCACTGTAAAAATTTTAACTGACTGAATTCTGAGCAATGGGGAAGTAATAAAGTATCATATATTTATCTCTGTAGTAGTTATAGAACTTTCAGTTAGATGTCTGAAGCGCGAGATTATTTTCTTATCCATCAGTTTAAACATGTGTTTTGGGTGCTCAAAAGAACCGTCTCATCTAGACGGTTCTTTTGAGTACCCACAACATATGTTTTGGTTGAGAAATAATAATTTTCAGGTACGCACTCTTATCTGGGGGCATGATAATAATCATCGAGAAAACTTGTTTTCGGGGTTTCTGACTAGGTAATGCTCAAACCAGCCCGCTCAGATACAGATTTTGCTGTTGTTTTCAAAAAAACTCAGAATGTCAAATGGTTTGGATCCAGATCAAGACCTAGTCCAAACTGTTTGCAAAGGTTATCAGCAGACGACAAGTCGCCGCTAGCAAGGAAATAGTCATTTTAGGATAAGTATGGCAGCCTAAATAAGGTGACAGGCCTCCAGATAAGAGTGTGATTTAAAATTAATTTTATAAATATTTCGCTACCAAAACATATGTTGTGGGTGCTCAAAAGAACCGTCTCAATGAGAGGGTTCTTTTGAGCACCACAACATATGTTTAAACTTATGGATAAGAAAATACTAACATTCTTAGGTTCAATTTAACAAGGCTTATGGGTGAATACAAACATTTTGCATATCAGTGTTTTTATTATGGGAAATGAATATGTTTGCATGTAACACCTCTCGGCAAGTGCAAAAATGTAATCTGGCCTTTAGGAAAAATTATTCATTCAGCTAAAAATAGTAATCGTAACATTAAAGTTCAAAACAGGATGAGTTTAATTATGAATGGTGACTAATTCTTCAGAAAATACAATAAAGAGGCATGCACACCAAGAGAAAATATGTCTTCTGGGACTCAAAGCTTTCTTTTCAGCTACAGAGACTAGCTAGAACTCAGAGCAAGTGTAACAGGTTGAGAGAAGCATACTTTTTGTGCATAAAATTGTATAATTTTCTTTCCCAACTTTTTTTAATGGGGCAAGCTTAGGGATCAACATATGCGTTTGTCAGTTGCTGACAGCAGTAATATTTTAACCAGAGGCCATACAGGATAGATGCATATGAAAATTTAACAAATTCTTCATAGTGTCTGAGGCGTATTTGTATTAAATGAAGTCGTTTGCTCAATGATCCAAATTATAAAATATTGGTACTAAATCAGGCATCCAGATAAGGGGGTATTTAAAAACTAATACATGTATATGAACATGTCAATGAGAACGACTAGAAAATACCACAGTCACACACTGCAGACCAAGGAACTGTGAGGAAGAGTATTAGCCTCATGATAAGAAGTGTCTCATTGAGACGCTTCTTTTGAGAACCCTTGTATGTAGATAAAATTGGTATTACTAATCACTTGTATCTAGGGGTATGATATATATGATACTTATGTAAAAAGTATGCCTGTGTGTATGTAGGTTTGAAAGTATTCCATGATGTTTGTATTATCTTGTATACATGTAAATCATCTTTGTATTTTATACTTGTATTATTTTTTGGTGGTAGTTCATAGAGGGCCTCATGGAAGATTAGCTTTTTTTTTTGCTAAATGTGTTACCCTCTGAAAATAAAGACTATTATTATTATTATTATTATTATTATTATTATGATAGCGGGAAGACAATTAAAGTTAAGCCACCAACACTCTTCCTTGGCAAGATGATTGCAACACTAGAAAAACGACACACGAGTACTGCAAAACATATGTTGTAGGTTTCATAGGAGCTGTCTCAATGAGATAGATAGATAAGAAATTAATCCCAAGTTTAATGTGTTCTTATATTAACCTCTGGATAATATATGTTAACTATTCTAGAATTTCGAGCACTAGTTGCCTGCCAAAAAGGCCTAGACAAACATGGCAGACCCAGATCAGACTGCTTCTGAAGAAGGGTCTTCCCAACTTGCTATACTGACAAGGAATTTGTGAATTCCAGTCCTGATTACCATCATTCTATTTTGAGAAGAGAAAGATAATAGTTTTCGAAACTTTCGAAGATTTACTGTAATATGTTCGTTTCTTTGCAGGTCCAAGCGCTCCATCAAACGCTGGAGACGAAAGAAATAAAGTGAAAAATAGACTTAAAAAGAAACAAATACAGCGGCAAGAAGAAAACTATTATCGAGATCGACCACCACAACCTAAAACCCGACCAAAAAAAGGTATTACACCACAGGTTTATATGAACAAAAATTTTCTGCGTAAAATTGTAAATATTTCCATACCAATTTTAACATAAGTTTTGTTTGCTCAAAAGAGTACCCACAGCATATGTTTTGGTTGAGAAATAAGAAATTATTTTTTGGCACGCACTCCTAACTCTTGACTAAAGGCCTCTACACTTTGAAAAAGGTATTGACCTGCTGAGCAAGGAGTAGTCTGATCAGGCCTGCTTTTATCCACATCTTCCTGGCAAGTGTTCACACATTGAAACAAGCAGTCAATCATTCTTGCATTTTAGCTCACCTGAGCCATGGGTTCAAGTGAGCCTTTGTGATCCTCTGATGACCATCGGCCATCTGTCGTCCGTCATATCAGGCGACATTTTGCTTTAAACAATTAAATCTTCTAAACTACTGGGTGAAAATGAATTGAATCAGTAGAAAAACACAACCACCAGGGGCATGGCCAGTTTCCCTTATGTACTTAGATAAGAAAATCTTGAAACCAGTGGTCAGAATTAAAAACAATTTGGCAAAAAATCAGGGGACAAAAAGTCCACTCGTCCGCTGGTAATAATTATGAGTGAAATCTAGAAAGGTCAAGTTATTCTTCCCAAAGCACTCATCCTGTCATGTAGTGCTTTGGGAAGAATTACTCGAGGGAGTCATATTTATGATCTTTATTGCTTACAATTTTAAAAGGACAAGTGCATGTGTTTGCAGGATGAGTGAAAGGTAAGTCACTCATCCTGCAGGACAAGTGCAATATTGAAATATTTTTGTCCCTTGGCAGAAATGATCCCTAGGTGACCCACAAAAAAAGCTAACATCGGTCAAAAAACTGGTGCCAGGTGTTAAAGTTAGGTTTAACCATGTCTTGCAAAAGAGTTCAGCTATTCTAAGGCTGGTACTTGGCATCGCAGTAAATATTGGCGACATGACCTAGAGGTCAAGGTCATTGACCACATGGGTTACAAGAAGATTTTTCCATGTCTTGCATATATGGCTTGATGTTTGATATATTTAAGAACTGTACCATCTCCTAGGGTATGACCTTGAGGTCAAGGTCACCAACTCTTAAAATTCAAGGGTTAAATATTTTCAAAACCTTGCCCTTGATTGCAACTCACCAAGACTATTTCTTGATTGGCTTTATACATTGTGTAAGATATGAATATGACCTCTACCAGTAAAGGTCAAACTACAAGGGTTAATATTTTGCATTGACTGCAGCTCACTAACACTGGTTTTTGATAGGCTTTATATGTTGTGTAACATATGGATATGACCTAGAGGTCAAACTTCAAGGGTTAAGATTTTTCATTGACTGCAGCTCACTAAGACCATTTCTTTCTTGGCTTTATACACTCTGTAACATAAGTCGACAAGGATATGAATATGACATCTTCAAAATTATGGCGAAGGTTAATGAAGGTTGAAAGCAACCAGCCTGCTAGGAAATGGCCAAGAGCTCAAGATCACTGACACAAAATTAACTCTTGGTTAACTTTCGAATTGTTGTCCGTCTGCTGAGAACTTTTGCAAACTTTTTGGACCCAAACCGCTTTGAGTTGAAAGAATTTTTTTGAATATTTAGTTGAGAAACAAGTCAGCAGACGGCAACAACAGCATGAAAATTTACCCAGTATGCAAAGAGATAAGGAAAATTTAGTGAGATTTTGTAAAAGAGTTCAACTGCACTGAGACTGGCCGGTAGCCAGCAGACGGCTGCAAGTACAGTGAGATCTGAGTTCTATCTATTAACTCTTTGCATGCTGGGTAATTTTTCATGCTTTTACTGTTTCCAAAATTAACTTTTTCAAAAATTATTTCACAAACACCATCAAAGTGTCAAACAGTTTGTATCCAGATCAGGCCCGACGTTTCGTCGGGTCTGATCTGGGTCCAAACTGTTAGCAAATGTTACGGGCATAAGACACTAGTAGGCAAATAGTTCTAAGATATAGGTAAACAAAATTTCTCTGAAAACATCCTGGAAGTTATAGAACTTCTCCATGTTTCTGGAAAGAAATTAGCAGACAATATTTCTGACTCATCCAGCTTATTAACCATATGACCAGGATCCCGAACGTGGGAAAATGGCCCTTCTAGAATTTGGCATTCACAGAGGTTCAGATGAGCATCCTATTGTAGACTGACAGATTTCACAAATGGGACAGTAGCAAAATATGTCTGCCTATACAGATGATTAAGCCAGGGGGGGGAACTACGTGTGTACTCATAAACACATGTGCAAACAACTTGGTGCTACAAAATTATACTCATTTGATCTTTGGAAGAAAAAAAAATGCAACTAATAGTGTTAATTGTGTCTTCAGAGCTCATTTTAGCACTGTCAAATGTTCTGAAACCATTTTCACTGGGGCTTGCCCCCCCTTAACCCCCACTGGGGTAGTACCTTGGATACCTACGCTCATGGAAGCTACAATCTTATCAATACCTACACTGTTGTTGTAGGTTTGGGCTTAAATAATACCACTTTCAAATGTAAGTCATAAGATGGTCAGGCCTGGCCTACATTAAAGTGGTTAACAACCAGTACTCCGATCAGTGCACATCCTTTCACCAGTGAGTGCAGTGACTGACAGCTGTTGTAAGTGAATCACTAAGTATGGAAGGAATAAAAACTTATCGAAAAAGTTTATGTTGAGGATTAAACCTGCTACTCACTGATTTTCAGTCCAAGACATATCCGGCTGAGCTACCAGTGCTGGATCAATGCACTGCATACTAAATTGATAATGAAAACAAATGATAGCAGAATTTTCTGCTTGAAATGCAGTGCATTTTAAAGTAATATCGAAAGCAAGTTAGTTTTCCGATGGAGATTTCTTAACTCTTTACCTGCTTATGTCTTTGTTGATAATCTTGGCAAACAGTTTGGACCCAGATCAGGCCTGACTAAATGTCGGGCCTGATCTTGTTCAAAACTGTTGGATATTCTGATGGTATTCCTGAAAGAACTTTATGAAAATGTTAATTTTGAAAAAAATCTGCAGGCGACAAAAAATCTAGAAAATTTTCCCAGCATGCAAAGTTAATTTTACACAAATTTCTTCTCCTCCGGGATTTTACTGTATTGACAGTGTTTGGGGGAAAAACAAAATTTTTAATTGGTTAGAAAAATTACATTGTTAAGAATTTTATGGGAGGAATAGTCAATAGTTATGACATTGAAGTGCTAAGGGGGAAATTGACATGTTCTTGGTAGGAAATCTCTCAGAAGCCTGACTTAGTCACGATAAAACCTGATTAATAACAAAGGCACTGATCAGACTGCGGAGAGCAGTGTGGATTGTCATGAAACGCACCTGACATAATCATTGTTTCTGGTGTCTCAAGCCAACCCCCACCCATTTTGTGCTGAGGAATTCTACAAGTATCATGGATGGGACCTGCTTTGTTTGCGAAAATGGAGGCATGCTGTGCTTCAATTTGTTTGTTTGTTGCTTTACGTCCCAAGTCAACAGCTATGGTCATTGCGGGACGGTCAGTTCACCTAACCACACTTTTTCCTGGGCAAGCTTGAACAAGCAGTTAACCAGTACTTCGTGCACATACTATCGCTTGTAACTGACAACAACCCTTCATGAATGATTCAGCGGAAGGAGGAGAATGACCGTAGAAATTATTTCATGATCAATCTCCACGAAAGTATGGGACCGGGCCGGGATCGAACTCGCGACCCCTGGATCTGCAGTCAGACTCGCATCTGTTGCCAGACACGTTACCGACTGCGCTACGCGGTAAATGTGCTTCAAGCAAGAGGTGGTAAATTTTCTTTTTGTGTCATATCATTCCTTTTGCTTTGAGAGATGCTCTACATAACTGAAATAGTATTGACTGGTTATTAAGCCTCAACACGACAACAAACATTGGCATGCATGTATTTAGGGGTCTATTACTACTACAGAGTTCATTAAATCTATGATACTGGATTACTTCCCCATTGGCCAAAATACAGTAAATCAGACAGTCAGAAAAAAAGTGTGTGCTTGTATATGAGCCTCGCCACAAGAAAACCCGTCTTCGGGGTTTCCGACCAAGTAAGACTCAAACCAACCTGCTCAGCTACAGAGACTAGTTGAATTTTGAACTTTTTCACAAAGCAAGTTTAGATATACTTTCCAATAAGTGAATAACAAAGGGGCTAATCAGACTGCGCACATGCAACAAAGTCAGGTTTTCTCGCAACGAGCCCATGTGTGCGCATATTTTATAATTGCTCAATTTACTGGTCTGATACCAGTCTTTATTATATACCTGCGATGAAAAAAATCTGATACAACCCATTTTTTTACTGTAAAATACAAAATCTTGTATCCGGCTAATAACGTGATATTTTTCCCTATCACCATCCTCCATATTTTACCCATCTCATCACATAAAACCCTGTACCTCGAAATCGAAAACGCAATCTGAGAGATAACAGTATAAATCGCTAAAATGACATTTTTTTTTCTTGTAAGAAAAGGAATTAAACACGATAAATGCATTTTCTTCTTCTGTAACATGTTTACACAATGTTAGGTCATCAAAATTTGGGCGTTACGTTATTTGCACAAAGTGACGCTATCAAAATTTGGCTCGGCGTTATTTACTACGGGGTCGCAACTTCGCGTCACACGGTGTCAATTTTACAATTTTGTTGAGTTTATTGCTAAAACTTAAGAGTTTGTTGTCTTTATGTAGGTATATAATAAAAACATAATTACTTTAGAATCTTCATCTGATGGCTCAGATTACCTCTCGTGGCTGCGCCAGGAATAACTGGATCTTGTGTGATCTGATCGTTCCTAGCGCAGCCACTCGAAGTGATCCAAAGTTACTAAAGTAATAATGTGTATATATTATCAATTCCTGCAAAAGTGCAACTTACCCAAAAAGAAAATGTTTACTCTAAAAGAACTTTTGCTGTATATGCAACATAGGATGTTTTAGTTCTCATTTGGAATGGCCTCAGACTCAGAGAGGCCCACAACATCGACATTTTTTGCAATTAGCGTAAAAAATCATTTTGTAAGTCACTTTCAGAAGCATCTTTTCTGGATTGATTGTCTCCGCAGACTGGAAAATTTCAGTAAATAATAACTCCAATATTGATGCGGAGTTTGTCATAATTATATTGTCACATGATACCCCTGCCTAAATGTCATAGTCTCAAGAGACTTGATTATTGTCCTAAAATGCGAAGTTGCAAGACAAAACAAAATTTATTCCAATTACATCATTCATTTCAAGGGAAAAACAGCTCTTCTACGGTAAAGGTACTAAAATTTTAAACATTATTATTAGTGTCCTTATAGAAGGGGACAAGATAAATAAACAGTGCAGTCTCGGATCAGACTGCTCCCATACCTGATCATGGCCGTCTGGCAGATTTTGTTTGAATCATAAAATATGGTCAATTCCGTATTGCCACGCCTACAGATAAGAATGTGTATTTGAAAATTATTTTTCTTATTTTTCAACAAAAACATAAGTTGTGGGTACTAAAAAGAACTGTCTCAATGAGACGATTCTGTTGAGCACCCAAAACAGATGTTTAAACTAATGGATAAGAAAATAATTGCAATTTTTGCTTATCTGTACTTATGCTTGCCTGTCTGCTTAGTAAATTTTTGCCTCCTGGTGACTACTTTTCGCCTGCTGACAACCTTTACAAACAGTTTGGACCCAGATCAGGCCCAACAAAACTACATTTGTAGATCTAATTTGACACTGATGGTATTCGTAATTCCTAAAATATCTTTTTTTTAAAAAGTATATTTTTTTAAAAGGAAATCTGCAGACAACCCCACTGCATGCCAAATTACTGAGCATTCAAAGAGTTCATGGTAAAGACTGCAAAATTAGCTGCACTTGCCATGGGATGCAGCATAAAGAAATTTTCATAATGATAGAACTGTATAATTTCCACGCTATTGATTATTGGTAATGCGAGATTTAACAGTTGTGCATCCTTACTCCTACACAGACCTTCCCGCTTTAGGAAGTAATCAAGCCATTTTATGGAGAAAAAAGGGCTTGCATGACAAAACGCCGCCAAACAGTGCATCAGACGTAGAGTACATTGTCTAATTTTGTCACTACTTTCACTTTGCATGCCGGGTAATTTTACATGCTTTTTGTTGTCTGCTGACTTTTTTTCAAAATTAACTTATTCAAAAAATTCTTTCAGGAGCTCTACCAAAATGTCAAAATGGTTTGGATCCAGACCACGACTTTCTGTCCGTCCTGATCTGGGTCCAAACTGTCAGCCAGATACTTAATTCACAAGTTTACAATTCAAGTAAGCCACATATGTCTTATTGGATGTTTTCATTTGGTCAGAGAATGCTCTCATCTTTGGAAATTTCATGCTCGTCATGAAATTTAAATTTCATGAGTGAACCGATTAGAGAAATATATAGAGGATGTTTTCTAAGTGCAGAAAATATTAATGAGCCGCGGCATGAGATTTCCAACAATTTGACATTTTGACAAGAGTAGACTCGCACGAGCCTCTGCAGCCTCCATTTAAGCTTAGAAACTCCAAATTGTGTTCAGTCAGTAGCTTAACAATCATAGAATACTCAAGTGACTAGCAAAGGCTCTGATCAGACTGCACATATGCGCAGGCTGATCTGAGGCTTTGCTGGTCGCACATAACACATTGTTGGAAATCTCATGCACTGGCTCATTAATTTTTCATATTCATTTAATGTGTTAAATAATGAATTTTTCATGTTAAAGCTTGGAGCATTTTCAACACAGGAGGAGA
Source organism: Loripinus fragilis (assembly GCA_964019695.1). Classification (NCBI taxonomy): domain Eukaryota; kingdom Metazoa; phylum Mollusca; class Bivalvia; order Lucinida; family Lucinidae; genus Loripinus; species Loripinus fragilis. The sequence goes on from OZ026524.1 coordinate 30,838,690, forward strand.
AATATTTTTGCTATTTACAAAAAAAACCCTTCTTTATGACACTTTGTTTATACAACATATGAGACAAGAACGGCAGTGGCTCAGTGCACATGGTAGAGTGTTAGACTTAGGATGGAAGGGTCATTAGTTTGATACTCAGCTTGTGTCCTTGAGCAAGACATTTTACCGTCTGCTTAGTACTGCATGTTCAACCCAGGATGACAGGAAAATGTCCCAACATGACATTGTTGACTGGGATGTAAAGCATCAAAGCAAACAAACAAAACAACATATGAGACGGCACATGAGATTTTGGTATGTGTCACTGTACTCACAGTGTCTAGCAACAAAGTCTTGGCAGAATTAGCATAGCCTTTGTTGCTCACATACATTTAGTATGGATGTTTTAGACCTCTGGTTCTGGGTGTACTAAGCAAGGCTTTGGGGCATATATGCTATACTACCCAAAATCTCTACATTTTGTTTGAGAAATAAGAAAATTATCTCTTTGCATCAGGGTAATTTTTCATGCTTTTTTTCAAAAACAATTGTCGGGAGTACCATCAGAGTGTTAAACAATTTGGATCCAGATCAGGACCGACATTTTGTCGGTCCTGATCTGGGTCCAAACTATTTGCAAAGGTTATCAGCATACAACAAAAGTTGCCGCCAGCAAGGAAATTTTGGGCATATGCTATAAATACCAAAATCTCATGAACTTGGCCATACAGTTTGTTTGAGAAATAAGAAAATTCATTTTAAACTACCCTCTCTTATCTGGAGGCATGTGACCATTGTTTTTTCCAGGAATGAATGGCGACGTCCCCCACCATACAAACAGCATTACGTGTAACGCTATGTCTCCCTGCTCGGAGGAGAACCAGGAGCTGGAAGAGGAGCGGCGCGCGATCCAGCAACAGCTCTCCAGTATGCCCAGCCCTAAGGTCAGTTCTAGCCCGGGCTGTCAGGTCAAGGTAATATATCCTAGCTCATGTTTAGCATGCTGGGAGTGGCCTGTTCCTGAATACCAAGTTTGGTTTGAGTTTGTTCAGTTTAGTTTATACAGCCAAGAAAGCAGCAAGTTAGTAGTTCTGGTGTTTCGAATATTGATCCTAAAATTTGTAATGCTCTTATAGCAAACATTATGATGATGTTCTGAACTAGTCATTTACCCTTTGTATACTGGAAACCCCTAAAGGGTAATTTGACAAACATTGAAGACCCACACATGCTCAATAATAGCATACATAGGAAATATACTTCTACTGATTAAAATTACATTTAGATTTGCAAAAAATTCTGAATACAATAGAGTTTGTATACTGAGCCGTGTAGCGCAGTCGGTAATCATTAATGTGTCTGACTGCAGATCCAGGGGTCGCGAGTTTGATCCCGGTCCGTTCTTATACTTGCGTGGAGATTGATTATGAAATAATTGCTATGATCATTCTCCTCCCTTCCGCTGATTCATTTAAGAAGGGTTATTGTCAGTTACAAGTGAAAGTATGTGCACGAAGTACTGATTAACCTTTTGTTCAAGGGTGCCCAGGAAAAAAAAGTGTGGTTAGGTGAACTGACCATCCCGACATGACCATAGCTGTTGACTGGGATATAAAGCAACAAACCAAACAAACAATAGAGTTCGGTGAAAATAAGTTTCAGCCATAAGAGGATTTGCTTTTAACCCTTAATACGTCAATCACAACAAAAGTCGTCTGCTTTTCTCGTCTGCTGAAATGTTTAGGAAGCCTCTATGACAAACAGTGTTGACCCAGATCAGACTGCTCCTATAGGAGCAGTCTGTACTGGGTCCACGCTGTTTGCTTTTATACTATATTTGTCAGTTATGTTAGGCAATTATTTGCAGCAGACGACTTCAGCAGACGGACATTTTCAGATGCATTTTTTTCTTGGCGCTTTAAGGGTTAACCCATCAAAGCCAGATGGACTTTCCCACCCTTATTTAATAATTGGACAAGTACATTTCCAATATTAGGGTTGTTGGGTGGCAATTTTCATTTTCATTCAAATTTTAACAGAACATTTTATAAAACAATTTTATATCCCTGATCAAATGCCGCTTTCTGTGGCATCTGATCAGGGTCTATCCTGTTTGCCCTTTTCAAACAAAAAGAAATAATGAATATGCTTATATGGGATAAAAATATGAATTTTCAAGATAGACTTGCTATACTTTCTGAACTTATGAAGGCAAAAATGGACCTCGTCGTGAGAAACATGTCTTTGGGATTTCCGACTGGGACAAGCTCAAACAGCCTGCCCAGCAACAGAATCTAGCTAGACGCTTGAAATTTTAAATGAGACAAGTTTAGCTAGCTATAGTACTTTCCAGAGAGCAAAAAAAAGGCGATGGTTAGACTGCGAGAATGCGCAGGATGATCTGCACCTTTATTGTTTACATGCAGCAATGTCAGGTTTTCTCACGTCCAGATCCATATGGTTAGCATGAATATTACGAGTTTGGAATATTTTACTTGATACTTTAGCCATTATCTTTGTAGAGATATTAACCCTTTGTACACTAATGGATTATTCCTTCTTGTATGATAAATAAACTTGGGATAGTCCATTGAACATATCTAGGGTGCCCGATTATAATTTTCAAAAAAAAATATTGTATTCTTTTGTCTAGATCTTTTTTTACCTTTACAAACAGTGTAGACCCTGATGAAATGCAGCATTATGCTTTATTACATCCAGGTTTTCACTACTCATTTAGGGGTTTCTCATATACAAAGGGTTAAAGACAGTCAATTGGCAGCATGGCTACTCACTGAATAGCCAAAAGACACTTATATTCTTATTTCTATACTCACTGAATAGCCAAAGTGACACTTATATTCTTATTTTTCTTCTCACTGAATAGCCCAAAATGACACTTATTTTCTTATTTCTCTACTCACTGAATAGCCAAAATGACACTTATTTTCTTATTTCTCTACTCCCTGAATAGCCAAAATGACACTTACTTTCTTATTTCTCTACTCACTGAATAGCCAAAATGGCACTTATATTCTTATATCCCTACTCAGTGAATAGCCAAAATGACACTTATCTTCTTTTTTCTCTACTCACTGAATAGCCAAAATGACACTTATATTCTTATATCCCTACTCAGTGAATAGCCAAAATGGCACTTATATTCTTATATCCCTACTCAGTGAATAGCCAAAATGACACTTGTGTTCTTAATTCTCTGAGAAAAGAACTCATTTGAACTGTCTCAGCAAGTTCTTGTGATGCTCCTATTGCTCAGATGAGAGTTACTACTATGCATTTTTCCTTCTAAAGAACCAGTGTACTCTAGAGTTGCAGTGGTAGTGGGCTGTCCCAGTCAATGAGCACTGTATTCTGTAAATGATAATTACTGGTATACTTTTATAATGCTTGGTGGCGATGACCCACAAAGGTTGATGCATCGTTAAATACCAAACGAACAAACATTTATAGTGTATTCATTGGAACAAGATCTGCTATTAACAGCACTGTTGCTATGGAGAACTGATCAGATCTGATCAATTTATTTACCTAGTGTACAGAACTCATTCACTGGGACAGCCCACAACCACTGCACCTTTGGAGTACAGTATTTCTCTGTCCTGATTGTGTTTTCTCCTGCATAACATTTGTTTCAAAACCCCACTCTCATGTTTAGGTGTTAGTTTAATATTGGGATAACATGTCTTCTTATTCTAACCGTTCTCTGTATTGAAACCCCTTCATATACAGGAAAGCCCTTACTTAACTTGAAACATATGTGAAAGGATGCATTTGTTAATATTTTGTGGACACAGATGAAATGCCACAGAATCAGGCCTCCAGAAAAGAGTGGTTAATTTATTTTTTTGCTTATTTTTCAAACAAAGGATATGTTGTGGGTACTCAAAAGAACCGTCTCAATGAGATGGTTCTAAGAACCGTCTCAATGAGACAGTTCTTTGTAGCATATGTTTAAACTGATGGGTAAGAAAAAAATACAATTTTACACTAAAAACTTAGTCTATCTGGACATACGAGATTATACCATTTCATCAAGGTGTGCGCTGTTTGCTTGGATAAAAAAGCCTGCTATCCCTCAAAATATATAATAGACAATCCATTGTTTAAAGTTAAGAAAGGGCTGGTGGTTAAGTTTCTCTTTTAACATTTAATGCTTTGCATGCTGGGTAATTTTTCATGTATTTTGTTGTCGTCTGCTGATTAATTTTTCAAAATTAACTTTTTCAAAAAATTCTTTCAGGAACACTATCAGAGTGTCAAACAGTTTGGATCTATATAATGACCGACATTCTGTTGGTCCTGATCTGAGTCCAAGCTGTTGGCTAAGGTTATCAGCAGACGACACAAGTTTAACTTTTTACATGTAAATAAGACAATTAGATAGGATTGAGCAGAAGCATCTACATAAGGTTTTTCAATATTGAAAGAGACCGGGCCGCGTAGCGCAGTCCGTAACATGTCTGGCTACAGATGCCTGTCTGACTGCAGATCCAGGGGTCGCGAGTTCGATCCCAGCCCGGTCCCATACTTTCGTGGAGATTGATCATGAAATAATTTCTACGGTCATTCTCCTCCCTTCTGCTGATTCATTCAAGAAGGGTTGTTGTCAGTTACAAGCGAAAGTATGTGCACAAATTACTGGTTAACCGCTTGTTCAAGCCTGCCCAGGAAAAAGTGTGCTTAGGTGAACTGACCGTCCCGCAATGACCATAGCTGTTGACTTGGGACGTAAAGCAACAAAAACAAACAAACAAATATTGAAAGAATTTTCATACCCCTGCAAACGATACCCTTCAGGTGGATCTAGTAATGAATAAGGGGATAGTTGTATTCAAAATATTCATTTGGGGAGGTGTATTGTCCGATATATGGTTGGAAATTTAGTTTTGTGGCGACGCGTAAGTAGAACCATAAAATGTGATTTCAGAACATATATTCGACGATATACCTCCCCAAATGAAAATTTTGAATACAGTTATCCCCATTCTAATGCATAAGTGACATTTTTTACTTAAGAATGACTGAAAACGTAGTATGTTGCGCCAACGTCCAGTTAATCGCAGGATATACTGTCACAAATTTATGACGCTATCCAATTAGACGTCCCGTTGCATTTGCAAGTGCATTAGAATATTCGATATAAACAGAAAATAGCATAAATTTGTACTAACTTATTTTCTTCATTGCATTTGACAAATTTATTCAAACATGTTAGATTCCATCTGTTTGTGACAACTAATTTTCACCTGGGAAAATACATGGAATTACTTGGCGGCACCAATTGGAAAAAATAGATTGAAAAAAATGGGCTATAGCTAAAACGATCACTCGTACACATTAAGCTTTGTTATGGTTTGTATATAGAAATGCAAAAGATAATGGTTAGCTCATGAGATCTTGGTAATTATCGTATATATGAAAAGTCATTCTTTAAACATATACAGATTTCTTGTGGTGCTAAAGGCCTAAATTTTGGCATGAGCCTTCATCTACTTCCTTGCTTTATGTATGCAAGCACCGATGTCACTGTAGACTGCAGCCATCTGAGCCTTGGCTGTTCGCAGAAGTAGAAAAATCTCATTTGCTAGCTCTTATAGTTGAGTAAATCTGTAAAAATGATTTCCTAATATATATTTTATGACAAAACCAAAATGGATATTTTGAATATGGTAATCCCATTCTAATGTAAGCACATACTTAATAGGTGTTTCCGAACCACACCCAGAATATCACTCAAAAGTCATCTGATAGTGTAACTGACCAATGCAACAACAACTTAGCATGTGACATAGTCCCACAAACAAAAATGGCATGTGTTCTATCTCTCACAATTAATTTGAGGTTAACATTATAGCTACTGGATGGATGCATAGCTGTTTAAAGTGATCTAAAGTAGGCATTGTTTTCGGAAAGTGGTAATCTAGATCTCAAGCTTCCTTCATATGTCCAGCCAAGCCCCAGCTCTGCAGACTGAACAGATGAGTCTTGGCTGGCCAAACAGGTTGTTTTTCTGGTTTTATCTAGCACTATCTAATTTTGTATTTGTTTATATACAAATAGGTAATGGATGAATTTTGTTTTTGTTCCTAGGTGACAGAAATAGAGTCACGAAGTGCCTTGATACAACTATCACCTCCTGACTATGATACAAAAGAATATGTTATAGATCCGGGGGATTTCCGATACGAGCTGTCTCTATGTGAGAAGGAGCGGAACGGGAAATACAAACTTGTTTATAGGTAAGGAATTTCATTCCTTCAAAGCATTAAGTTACCCATTTTATACCAAAGGAATCTTAAGTCCAGTGACTGATGCAAAAGAATATGTTAAAAATCCGGGGAATTTCTGATATGAACTGTCCGTGAGAAGGAGTGGAATTGGAAATACAAAATTGTCAATATGTAGGGAATTTTTCGTTTTGAAGCTTAGACCAAATGAGAGGTCCCTGCATAATGTCATCACCAGAGGGTATACTGCCTGATTTCATAATATGTAAGGGATAACTGTTTTTTTTTTTGTTTTTTGTTTTATTTCATCTGAGACTTTGCTGTTTGCCAAAGTACCTGTTTACCAGTATCCAGAATGTAAAGGGTTAAAACCCAGCTATTTGCCTGTTGGCCTTTTATATCACAGATAACCGTAAACAGACACTTTGGCCATCAGGGTCTGCACTGTTTTGCTAAGATAAAAACAAATCACGGGCACAGAATAACATCCAGATTTGAAAATTCTTACCTGTGACCCCTTGATATGTACAATGAGCCATTCCAAACTAGATGGATGAACCCATCAGTACACAAAGGGTTAAAGCATGTTTCATGCCTTTAAAGGGATATTTTTTTCTTATTTTTCGACCAAAACATATGCTGTTGGTACTCAAAAGAACTGTCTCATTGAGACGGTTCTGTTGAGCACCTAACACAAATGTTAGATGTGATGGGTAAGAAAATATTCACAATTTTACGCTCATATGTTTTGTTTATCTTGCTCTATGATATTTGTTTGTTCTGTTTTACAGTGGAGATGCTACAGAAATAACTCTTAAAGATCTTAAACCAGCGACAGAGTATCATTTAAAGTAAGTAAACTGGTCAAAAGAGGTTAAGCCACAGTTGAAATTCTCCCTTAATGTAAAACATTCATTCTTGTTTTATTATAGCTTTATTACTGCAGATAGTTGCATACAACTTTCAGAGAAGTAGCAGCAATGTGTATTTTAATCATGTCTTGGGCTTTCACTTCTTGTGGAGCTCCATACATTTGAGTAAACGTTCCCTTTGCAGTCCCTATCATTTCTGTAGTAAAAATGGCAAAAATATGGTTATGCAAGAAATTTTTTAGCAAATATCGAAAGAGTATCGTTATTTTCAATTGAAACTATGTATAATTATACCTAAAAACTGTAATGTCTGTCGTTTCTTTTGAGTTGAATTTCAGTTTTCAATATTCTAGTTCAAGAAGCTGTCAAAAAACTGATTAAGATTAATTCAGTCTGTCATGGATCACAGCTTCATCTACAGCCAAAGTTATGGGGCCTATCTAATCCATATAAGCCCTGTGTCCTTTTTATGGGACATAGGCAAACAGAGCAGAACCAAACTTTAGAGGAGTGATCAATCTCAAGTCTTTTTGTACAGATTATCAGCAATTCCCCCCTTTAATGATTTTAGAGGAGTAGCTGCACATGATGTGTTGAATTTTTCCATATTTAAGTTTACCCTGATACTGTATGGTGGATTTCCATCATATGCTACAGGACTGAGCAGTGCCTGGCCTAGTTGTTCATATTATTAATTATTAATAAGTCCACTTGTATTGTATTTTTCTGTGTTTTAACTATTTTTATATATCATAGGGCCTACTTTCACAAAATGCCAAATGAGCTAAATGATGGAAAGAGATGAGGCTTTATTTGCCTGAAAACATCCTCTGTATTTCTGAGTTGGTGCTGTATCAAATGAACATCAGGCACACAGAGTGAAATTTAATTCTTTCCTTGCTGGCAGACTTTTATTGTCTGCTGATAACCTTGGACCTAAAGAACATCAGTCCTGATCTGGATTTGAGCCGTTTGACAGTCTGATAGTGTTCCTGAAATAATTTTTTGAAAAAGTTTATTTTGAAAAAAAGTTGGCAGACAGCAACAAAAGCATGAAAAATTACCCAATATAAAGACTATAATTATTATTATTATTAGCATGCAGGGTTAAAACCTATTATGATTTCCTTATTTCAGAGTTTGTACAATATTAGATGATCTACAGGGCACACCAACGGAAGCAATCAGTTTCAAAACAACACAGTGTGAACCAGACCAACCCAACCCACCAAAACTTTTTCAAAAAACCAAAACATCATTATCACTTAGATGGAGTGTAAGTACCAATCTGATGTTAAACATTAACACAACCAACCATTCAGGGTTTAGATTTTGTATAAAACCATACGCATCTTGGAAGTCCACTGTTAACAGAACCATTGGATGACTTTAGCATAATAATTTTCTGCTAGTACATTTGTGTTGCAAATTTTATAGATGAGTAAATCTTGCAATCTCTATCACATGTGTATTGCACAAAAAATAATGCAAATGGTGTAGGAGGAGCGTGGTGGCTCAGTGGTAGAGTGCTTGACTCGAGGTTGAGGGGTTGGGGGTCCAAGCATCACCGGAGGCATTTCGTTGTGTCCTTGAGCAAGACACTTTATCCTCTGCTTAATAGTGGTTGAACCCTGGAAGACCCGTCTCGGCATGACTGAAAAAATGTTGACAGGGAATTAAAGAATCAACACAAACAAAAAACAAAACAAATAGGGTACTAAAAGGGTAATTTCATACCAACAAAAATTTTTTAGTTTTTTTTTTAATTTTACAAGATATTTGAGTGAAAAACTGTCTAGAGTACAGTAACGATGGTTACCTTGAGATGAAAATATTTGAAAAATTGTATGGAATTTAAGTTTGCAAATGCAAGTGAATATTAAATGTTTAAATGAATTATTAATGAAAAACTTTAATGACAGTTTAACTGTAATGATGTGTTTATTTACAGGGGCCATGTGAGAATGGGTCCAAAATAACAGCATTTGTATTAGAAACAGAGCAGGTGAGTTTCTTAAACTATTTGCCCCGCTCGGAAATTTTTCATACTTCTTTGTCATATGCTGATTTTTTGGAAAATCAACTTTTCGAAAAATCTTTCAGGAATACCATGGGTAGAAATTTTTCTCAATTTTACGCTCATATGTTTTGTTTATCTTGCTCTGTGATGCTTGTTGTCCCCCGCCTTTTCGAAGAAAAGCGGAGGGACATAGTTTTCGGCATTCCGTCCTTCCGTCCTTCCGTCCTTCCGTCCGTCCTTCCGTCCGTCCTTCCGTCCTTCCGTCCTTCCGTCCTTCCGTCCCCCTAATATAGTAGGTACCTTGTGTGCGCAACTCCTCCTACAGTTTTATGCCGATTCTTTCGAAACTTTACAGATGTTTTAGTCATGGTCTGAAGATATGCATGTGGTTTGGATATTATCCTGAGATTATTTTTTGTCACTTTTTTCGCAATTTGAACTTAGTCATTTTTAGGCGTTTTTACTATCAAAGTGAAAAGATAGTGGGTACCTTGTGTGCGCAACTCCTCCTACAGTTTTATATCGATTCTTTTGAAACTTCACAGGTGTTTTGTACATGGTCTGAAGATATGCATGTGGTTTGGATATATTCCTCAGATTATTTTTTAACACTTTTTCCGCCAGTTGAACTTAGCCATTTTTCTGACATTTTTACTATCAAAGTGAATGGATAGTGGGTACCTTGTGTGCGCATCTCCTCCTACAGTTTTATATTGATTCTTTTGAAACTTCACAGGTGTTTTGGACATGGTCTGAAGATATGCATGTGGTTTGGATATAATCCTCAAATTATTTTTTATCACTTTTTCTGCTATTTTAACTTAGGCATTTTTCTGGCGTTTTTACTGTCAAAGTTAATGGATACTGGGTACCTTGTGTGCGCAACTCCTCCTACAGTTTTATGCCGATTCTTTTGAAACTTTACAGATGTTTTTGTCATGATCTGAAGATCACTTTTTCTGCTATTTTAACTTAGGCATTTTTCTGGCGTTTTTACTGTCAAAGTTAATGGATACTGGGTACCTTGTGTGCGCAACTCCTCCTACAGTTTTATGCCGATTCTTTTGAAACTTTACAGATGTTTTTGTCATGATCTGAAGATATGCATGTGGTTTGGATATTATCCTGAGATTATTTTTTGTCACTTTTTTTGCAATTTGAACTTAGTCATTTTTAAGTGTTTTTACTATCAAAGTGAAAAGATAGTGGGTACCTTGTGTGCGCAACTTCACAGTTGTTTTGGACATGGTCTGAAGATATGCATGTGGTTTGGATATAATCCTCAGATTACTTTTTATCACTTTTTCCGCTAGTCGAACTTAGCCATTTTTCTGGCATTTTTACTGTCAAAGTGAATGGATAGTGGGTACCTTGTGTAATTTGAACTTAGTCATTTTTAAGTGTTTTTACTATCAAAGTGAAAAGATAGTGGGTACCTTGTGTGCGCAACTTCACAGTTGTTTTGGACATGGTCTGAAGATATGCATGTGGTTTGGATATAATCCTCAGATTACTTTTTATCACTTTTTCCGCTAGTCGAACTTAGCCATTTTTCTGGCATTTTTACTGTCAAAGTGAATGGATAGTGGGTACCTTGTGTGCGCATCTCCTCCTACAGTTTTAATGGCGGGGGACATAAATTCTCTGAATTTGCTTGTTTGTTCTGTTTTACAGTGAAAGAAGTGTCAAAAGGGAGAGACCCAGATTAGGCTCGACTTGTCTTGCCTGGTCTGGGTCCAAACTGTTTGCAAAGGTTATAAGCAGGCGGCACTCAATAGCAAAAGAGTAAATGTGGTGCTCTTGATATTGATAAAGTATTATATGCAGTTTATATTCTAAAATTCCAAACACTAGTTACCTGCCAAAAATGCATAGACAATCAGTGCAGACCCAGATCAGACTGCTTCTTCAGATGCAGTCTGATCAGGGTCTTCACTGTTTAGTGTCAGCTATTCTGGCAAGCATTTTGTGAGTTCCAACATTTATTTGAGGACAGAAAGGTAGAATGGTGCACTTTCTACTGCAGTTTTTAGAGAGATTGTCTTTTCATAGTTGGCCTATTGACAGAGTGAAATTTGCTTCACTTGCCGCAAAATAGGGTTGGGGGCTTTCAGTCTATCTCATTCTGCTTTTCTTCCTCCCTCTCGGGAGATGTTCCAACATGACTGAAATAATGTTGACTGGGATGTTAGGCCTCCATTTTATCAATCAAACAATTAAGAACAGAAAGTTTGATATGTAGAACATTTACTGTAATAGATCTATATTTTCTATGGTTTTGCGAATAAACATAAACACACATAAAGAGGATGTGGACATCACGTCTGCACTGTATTTCAGAAATCAAAATAATAAAATGAGGGTCTTTAATATAAGAGCCAGGCACAAACTTAGAGCTATTCCTCACCAAAATCTTAACTCCTTCCTTGCTAGCGGCAACTTTTGTCGTCTGTTTCTCAAACAGTTTGGATTCAGATCAGGACTGTTTGACACTCTGATAGTGTTTCGGAAAGAATTTTTTGAAAAAAAAACAAAATATGAAAAAAATACCCAACATGCGAAGAGTTTAGCATCCAATACATACAAATTTTGAAGAGTGTGTTAAATGATGAAATATGAGTAACTGTTGTGGTTGCAGAAAACATTTACTTTCATTATTCAATTTTGCTATTACGGTACTTCAATAAATAATCCTTTTGAGTCTGTTTTCCTCTGGATCTGCTGTGAATGGCCATCAAATTATTTTGATGTTGGGAGAGGCATTGGATCTTTATATTTAGTAAGAAAATTATTTACTATTGTTGTAGTGGCTGTGTTACTCTACTCTTTCTAAGAAACTTACATTTTACTGTTTGTTCAATACGCTTTACAGGGGGACGGCACAGGGTCATTTTCCGAAGTGTACAGTGGGTTACAGAAACAGTACCGAGTGGCAAAGTTGTCCGCATCAACCAAGTATACCTTCAGATTAGCAGCAATAAATGGCATTGGAAAAAGGTGAGTGCAGAGAATTTGAAAAAACATGCATCCATTTTACCCTAAATACTATCCATTTACTCCACAGAAGCGCCTTTAGACGTCTTTACCTGTCATTCCATAGAAGCACCATTGGGCTATCTTTACCAGGCCTTTAGATAAGAAAGCATAATCAAAAATTAATTGTCCTACATGTATTTCTTAACCAAAACATATGTTGTGGGTACTCAAAAGAACCGTCTCATTGAGACGGTTCTTTTGATCACCCACAACATATGTTAAACTTGATGGGTAAGAAAATATTCACAATTTTACGCTCATAAGTTTTGTTATCTAGACCTATGTTTACCTATTCCGCCATAGAAGCATTTCCTGATGTCTCTACCTTTTCTCCATGGAAGCACCTTTCAACACCTTGTAGTTCAATCTCAAATAAATCCTTTCATCACGGAAACGGCTCCGTGTGAAATTTAATATTTACGGGACTACTTTCTGCTAAACGGAGATTTCCGTATATATCCGATAACGAGTGTATCAGAACAAGTATTGGCTTTTTAAACCAATAGCAGTCATTTAGTTTTTGAAATACCAGGAGCAGTTTGCTGCAACATTAATTCATCGTCTGTGCGCGTTTTTACTTTATTTCCCCATATTAAAGTTTTTGTAATAATAAACTCTCATCAGAGTGTGCAATTTCCTGTAAACGCGTTTCAAATTCGAAGGCTTTATTGTTACTTGGGCGTATATGTCGAGAACTGGCTTGATAATGCTCGAATGTACAATGGCTATATAAAAAATAAATAAAAAGAAAAAAATGAGTCTGATAGTACGCTAAGCTTTCACTACTAGCCGCCTAAACGCATTTGAAAAGTTGTTTATTGACCAGAGTCTCTCGACACAGGTGTGTAGCACTACTCTGAGCGCGGGTTTCTCCTAAAATAAAACCAACAATAAGATTTGTAAACGAGTCCGGGACATTTTGGTCCAAAGCAAACATGGCATTTAATCGGCACATAAATTCGACCCCCTCATAATTCGGTGCCTTTGGTGCGAAAAAAACGTTTAAGAGAACATTTAAGCGCGTATGAGTTTACACATTTTTCTACACGTCTGGTCTTCACGCTCAGACACGCTCGAGATATGTAACCCCGGGAATGAGCCTGCCGGTTTTGCATCGGATTATCGATATATTAATTCTTTTCATGCGCGGATCCGTAAAATTTTGTCAGAGGGGTCCAACTCTGCAACACTGACAATATATTTTTTAGGGGAGAGAGGATCAAAGTACCACTAAAAGCGGGCCAACATTGGCCCGCCAGCGAACTTGATAGCTTTGAGACTTTTGAGAATTTCAGGGGAACCGGACCAGTACTGCTACGAAGCCATATACTTTTATGATTTTTGAGGGGGGGGGGGGGGTCCGGACCCCCTGCCCCCTCTGGATCCGGTCATGCTTTTGAACACCCAACTTATATTGGGAGAGGAGTAGGTAGGGAGGGGTCTCGGTAATTCAGAAAACCTTGAATCAGGAAGGTTCCATCGGTTCAGAAAATGTAAAGTTGCTTTTTATAACGACTTCAGGGGAAGAAAACAAAATTAACTTGTCAAGAGGTAAGAGGGCCTGGATAGGCCTGGTTAACCCACCCTTATTTTAGGAAATTGACAAACAGTGCTGATCCAGATTAGACACCGCATGGTTCGCCGTCTGATCGGGGTCGCCTAAGTTTACTAAACACAATGTTCTATTAAAATTTGAATAAACATGACAGATACCGCCCAACAGCGGATGTGGACTGGTCCAATTCAGGACGTTTCATTAGGCATAAATGAGCCGCAACATGTGATTACCAACAATGTGGCATTTTGACAAGTGTAGACTCAGACTAGCCTTAGCAGACTCCTTTTAAGCATAGAAACTCCAAATGATGTTCAGTCAGTAGCTTAACAATCATGAAATATTCAAGCGACTAGCAAAGACTCTGATCAGACTGCGCGTATGCGCAGGCTGATTTGAGGCTTTGTTGGTCGCACACACCACATTGTTGGTAATCTCATGTAGCGGCTCAAATGGGAGATAAGAGACGTGTTGTATCCCAACAAAAAGTTTTATGATTTGTTGTTTTACGTCCCAGTCAGCAGCTACGGTCATGTCGGGACGGTCAGTTAACCTAACAAAGCTTGAACATGCGGTAATAAGTACTTCGTGCACATACTCTTGACTTTTCCTTCTTGAATGAATAAACGAAATGGTGGAGAATGACCGTAGAAATTAATTCATTTCACGATCAATCTTCACAAAAGTATTGGACCGGGCCGGGATCAAACTCACTGCCCCCTTGATCTGCAGTCAGACACGCATCTGTAGTTACCGACTGCGCTACACGGCCTGGTTGGTATTATCAAATATGTCAAGATCACAAGAGATGGCTGCTTTAAATATTTATAAGCAGTTTGGATGTAACTCAGGTCATAAATGCCCGGCTCTGGATCTAAACTGCTTGAATCTAGGTGAGCCTTATATCTACATTAAAGAATGGCTAATACGGGAATGATGTTAAATATAAGTTCGTCGGACCTCATCTGGATTGACCTGATTGAATAGTGCAAAGCCAGGTCATTTGCACCAACGAGCGACAGTCGATCTGTGTCTTCACTGTGTGCGTTTCATTGCGGTCGGCCATGGCCGGCCGCTTATATAAACTTCAATCAAAACATACATTAAATTCAGGTTTCGACTAAACCTTTATGCCGTGCTCAGGCTATATTTTATTCGCTGCCGAACAACGAGTGGGGTACCAAATATCGTGGGTTGACCTGCAGCGCGAAGAAAACTGTCCGTTAAATCTTTAGGGCTTCCTATAGCGCGAGGTAAGCTCGTTTGCGAATTTAATTTTCACAGAGAAGGCGGCAATTTGCCCTGCCGCTTATATAAACGCAATAAGTATTTGCTTATCAAAAAAGCTGGCGAAAGTGAAACGTCCCAAAGTCAAAACGTCCTTGATTGGCAAAGAGTGCGAGCGAACTTCACTTCAGTAAACGTACTTATATGATTGTCATCCACATCTGATCACATAGAATTACTATGAATTCAGGCACTGTCTTATGACGGTTATGACAAACAGGCTTTATGCCCACAAAGGGAAGCATATAGTAATCAAACCGCCTGTCCTTAGTTAAAAAAAAGAACAGAACAGATTGTTTATTTGACATAAACCATACAGTTTCTAGTCATTCATATATACATATTACACAATATATCTGTCACGTTTCATGCATATTGTACGTTCATATTTTCGCTCATATAAAAGGCATAAAGGAGTATTTTTAAAAGTGCAAATTATCGTATACTTAGTAAATGACAATCATGGAGAAGTAAATTCTTACTGTTAGAATTTGGCTTAATATTTGATGTTTTGATGGAGGCTGAGCCAAATCCAAGCAGGAGCATTACCAACACAAAGAGGGCGCCATGTGCCACTTAGTGTCTTAAGTGTTTGAGTGTTCATATCATATCGGGAGTATATCTCCTATATTATTTTAGGTAGGAATGCCAAAATTCGTGTCTTATTGCATTTAGGGTCATGGAGCGTCACACACCTTCACACTGCCATCAGATCTAAAAAAAAAAAATCGTGTCACGAGCATAAATCCTAGGAATCCC
This sequence comes from Loripinus fragilis, assembly GCA_964019695.1. Taxonomy (NCBI): domain Eukaryota; kingdom Metazoa; phylum Mollusca; class Bivalvia; order Lucinida; family Lucinidae; genus Loripinus; species Loripinus fragilis. Next base: position 30,854,446 of record OZ026524.1, read on the forward strand.
AAAATTGGTTTGTGAACACATCTTGGGGTCACGAGTCTGTACATATACAGTTAAGCGACCACTGTGACCTTCATATTCTGGCATCAGTTTTTAAAAAAATGTTTAGTGTTGTCAAATGATTTTCCATAAATGTGTCGCATGCTAGATACATTACCATAACATACCATGCATAAGCCGTGTGCTTTCAAAAGATCAAGCAACATCCTTGCTGGAAGCATGTGTTAAGTGGTAACAAATCACAGTTCAGATGTTAATAATCAGAGCTTAGAATAAATCTACATGTACAAGCTCTAGAAGTTCAAAATGGAAGCATGCAGTGAGCAAGAATACATACACTGATAGGGCTAAACGACCGCCAGCTTTTTTGAAAAGCTAATACTTGTCAGTTTATGTGTTTTGTACATTCCCGTTTAAGGACATTTTGTTAGTAGCGGAAACCCAGGTTCAACGGTGTACAGGGACAACACCAATCGTTTAAAAATCTTTGTTTGTATAATTCTATACCGCCAATGAACATCTTACGGGCAGGTCAGACCCCGTCCAGATGTCGCATGGTTAGTACCAACAACATCTGCCTGCAAACTAGCACCCCATTTTGACTAACTTTCCGTACGCCCTACTGACTTGACTAGCAGTAATCTTTAGACGGCATGGATGTGCAGGCTGACCCGTTTGTTGCATACAACAAAACCATGAATTTCGCCGTAACGAGCCAGTTCTTTGTGAAGAAGCGACTGATCAAAGACGTCCGACTGACAGACAGTATCTAGCTGTGCCTATATCAGCCTGGAAACCATTGCACCTGGCAAAGTGACTTGGCTGGTAGAGCGTTAGACTGGGGGGCAGTGACCTATATACGTCACTAACTGGGGATAGAAGGGTCCGAGACTCACCAGTCACTGGGCAAGACTCCGACACTTTATCCGCTGCTATATACTAGTTCAAGCTGGGATGACGGGAAATTGTCCCGACATGACTGTAAAAATTGTTGCCTGTTATGTAAAGAATTAGCACAAACAAATTCAAACCAGTCTAATCATAGTTGTTGTTTTTTGGTATGATTTGATTCTTTACGTCCCAGTCAAAAAATCAGCTATGTCGGGACGGGTCATCCTGTGTTGTACTGAGCAAAGATCAAAGCGTCTTGCTCGAGGACACAATGCAAGCTTGGACCCGCAACTCCTCGGTCTCAAATCAAGCACTCTACCACCGAGCCACTGCGCACCCCCCCCCCCCCCTTGCTGTTTGAAGAAAATGCAATGTAGTTTATTAACCCAGTTATGCCGGATAAAATTGTACATATGGGATTGCTTGTTATTTCGTTTGCTGTATGTTTTTTGTTTGTTTTTTTTACAGCAAATTATGTTGACCCTGCCTCGAGCGGTAGCTCATTTGAGCCGTGTCATAAGATTGCCGCCATCAATGTGGCATTATTACATGAATAGAATGCAACGAGCCTATGCAGCCACCTTTTTAGCTTAAACACTCCAAATGATGTTCGGTCAGTAACTTAAACACTCATAGAATATTAAAGCTTCTAGCAAAGTCTCCTATCAGACTGCGCGTATGCGCAGGTAGGTCTGAGCCTTTGCTGGTCGCACATACCACATTTTTATTGGTCTGCACTGTTTGCGAAGGTTCCATTTTGGGCTTCAACCAGTTTTATACCTATAACTCGTTATCTCGTACTTTGGCAAACAGTAAACAGGGTCTTCACTGTTTGCTTACTAGTATACAAAATGATTTATTCAAATTTCATTTGCAAAACCTCAATACCGTGACACAATAGACCATCCCAAGTTCAAATTATCAAGCCAGAAAGATTAATCTAATAGTACCTAAAGGGGTAATAACATGTAGACATAGATCTAAACACAGTTTCGGTGATGTGTATTTTAAGAGACTTTACACGATTATAAGGTCAGTACTGAGGTATTAACCAGATGTCATTTTATTGCTCAGGGTATTGCAGACTTCCTGTTTTCAAAAGCCGTACCAAATGAAAAACACATTCCTATTTGTGTACCGCAATGCTATGACGTCGAGAAATTATTAATCCTTTTCATTCTGGATACCAGTAAATATCTACTTTGGCAAACAGTGACGGCTCAGATGTCTCAGCCACCGACACAACAGGCATTTTCGGACAGATTTTGAACTACATTGTATATTAATTCATAAGTACTTAAATAAGTGAAAGTGCTCCTTTTCTGTAGCGCGCGAACGGTGCGACGAACGGCGAATCGCCCCCTGAGAAAACTGAGATCGATTATATGAGGACAGCAAAGGTGCAGATCAGCCTACACAGTTGCACAAAATGGTTTGCAGCTATACTGTTGGTATCCATGAAAATATTTCAAATTGAATTTAGAAGTATCCTAGCTGATCAGACCAGTTTGCGATCTATACGGTTGGAAACTCTATGACCTTTTACCATGGTGTAGCTAAAAACGGATCGTACCACACGTCTGCTTCCGGAAATCTCCGAGTCAGCGAAGTAATATAAATAAAAGTTCGATTATATTTTTTATATCAATTTTATGTTTTGATTTTATTAAAAATCAAATAAATTAAATAGTTAACTAGTTTCTATATATATTTAATCTTTTGGGTGTTTTAGTTGCCTTTTTATAAGAAATATAGCTCATTTTTAGACGCACTATCTTTTTTGCTATTTTAACCCTCGAAACCCCTCGTTTTACTATATGTTAGGTGCAAATATGGGGTGTATTTCTCACGGAGACGTTTCCGTGATGTTTGCATACATAAAAAAAAGTTCACTAGATTGCAGCAATATTTACTGCTACCAGTTTACTGCTACTGGTGAAATTCATTGCAAACTGTCAGCGAAGATCATGATCACACTACACAGGTATGCAGGTTTATCTGTGTCCTTTCTGTCTGCAGATAATAAGAATAAAAGTCAATACAAGTTCCAACTTTTTCAAATCATACCATAGGCAAGGTCATTTTGACAACAACAATATATAAGCTCTCAGGAGACCGTGTGCATGAGCAGGCTGGCCAGAGTCATTGTTACCCATTTGGGATATGTGTTTGTATAGCCTTTTTAAGCAGATTTCTTGATTTCAAATGTTTGAGAGGGTCTTGAATCAATTTTAGGAGAAAATGGTGGATGGTGTAATAATATATATATATATAAAAAAAACACTCCCAAGTTTACATTCACATGCATAAGCTAAGGCTCATGGGGATTGGCTTGTATATATATATATATATATATATATATACTGTTTCTGTTTTCAGTGGTCTTTTTAAAATGATTGGGAGTAATTTTGCTACCCGAGGAACAGGCCCCTTGCCAAACAAAAAGCTGAATTAGGCAGATTAAAATATCTTATTTGATGTATATTCAGTTAAATTAAAAGCTATTTAAGCTTTAAACATTGCAGACAGACGGCAACTTTTAAGATATGAAATTCTTAAGTTCAGGATTTTGAGGTTTAACCCATGATTGTAACTTGTCTTTGTTTTCTATTACAGTGATTATTCCGACTCTGTGACATACTGTACGAGTGGTTCAGCACCATCACAACCTGATCCACCGATGTTGTCCGAGGTTTACGTCACCGAATTTTTGATATCATGGATAAAACGGCCGAATGATGACGAGTTTGTCCTCCAGTTAGAAGATGAAGTTTCTGTAAGTGTCAAATATTTCAACCAACATGATCTGATCTGATTTTATTGCTTATTGAAAACTCATTAACTCTTTCCATGCTAGTGGCAACTTTTGTCATCTGCTGATAAACTTTGTAAACATTTTGGAACCTGATCAGGACCGACATAGTCCTGATCGGAATCCAAACTGCTCGACACTCTGATAGTGTTCCTGAAAGATTTTTTCGAAAAAGTCAGTAGACAATAACAAAAGCATGAATAAGTACCCAGCATGCAAAGAGTTAAACATCCATATTTTTAATAAATCACTTCTCACCTAGATGGCTGGGCCCTGCAATCGTTAGTGAGTTCAATTGCTGATCCAGTGGTTGTGAATTCGACCCCAGCCTTTACTTTCGTGGAGATTGCTCATGAACTATTTCTACGGTTATTCCCCTCCTTTCACTGATTCAAGAAGGGCTGTTGTTAGTTACAAGCGAAAGAATGTGCACAAAGAACTGGTTAACCGCTTAGACTAAGTGTGGTCAGGTTAACTAATCGTCTTGACATGACTTGCCGTTGACTGGGATGTTAAACCACAAACGAAACAAATCTGAGATAAATCTCTTATAACAGAATTTCAAAAGATTTCTCATCAAGGACTTAAGCTAATATAAGATTCAACCACCAGTTTGAGGTGTTTAACATTTGTTGCGGCATGAGGTTGATGTTAATGCCGAACCCAATGCGGAGGACATTATTAAGATCTCATTTGTGGTTTTGTGACATTGTTTGAAAGATTTATTCTGGTTTTAAATATTGTATTGTGTCCCTTTTTTCAGGGTCATGGTTTCATGCCAGTATACAATGGTCCACTTTTATCTCACAGAATACAGAACTTACGCAGAAATAAAGAATATAAATTTAGGGTAAGAAATAAATCATAGGTAAAGAGTTAATAAGGCTTAACACTCAAGCACTACAATGACAATATAGCTCTCATTTATTGGATACAAAGCATGGCAAAAGGCACAGATCAAATTTAGCACTTACTATTTGCGATGAGTATTTCCTGCTATTTGCTCTTAAATTTTCCAAAAAGTTAGCTGGCCAATGTTATCCATATAATTGAGCGGCCAAGTGATTTCCATCAATGTGGTATTTTGACAGGTGTAAACTCTGACGACCCTGTGCAGCTTCCTTATAAGCTAAGAAACTACAAATGATGTTCGTCAGTAGCTTAATATTCATAGAATATTCAAGTGACTAGCAAGGGCTCTGACCAGTCTGCGCGTATGCGCAGGCTGGTCCGAGCCGTTGCTGGTTGCACATACCACATTGTTGGAAATCTCATGTCGCAGCTCATATTAAAACTTTTTCCTCAAGACTATTTCTCCCAAGTTTCCCCCTAAGACATTGACAAATACCTAATCTCATAATTTTGTTTTCCTGGATCAATAAAAAATATATATCTGTTTTTTAACCTTTAAAAAAGAGCATCTTATATGGGCTTTGTAGTACAAAAATACTACAATGTAGTCCCTTTATAACGTTTTGTTTAGGGACCATAGGAATTGACTGTAATAAGTGAATTGTGCTATAAAGGGACAATTTTACAAAGGAATTACAAGAAAATTTCCTATATAAAATTCCATTGTAAAAAAAAAAATGGAGCCACAATATGACCGTGTTTTATCCAATTCTTGTTTAAACAAGGTGTGTTTTAAAGGGACTTCACTTTGTATTTTGTTTTCAGTTAGCTGCAAAGAATGACGAGGGTTTGAGTAAATGGAGTGATATTGTTCATTATAAAACACTGCCTGCCAAGCCAGAACCACCAGGCAAACCACAGATAAAAGGAAAAATCCACGCACATGTGTTCAAAATAACTTGGGGTAAGTAGCACTTAATGGAAGGTTTCCAGATAAGAGTGCTTATTTGAAAATTGTTTTTCTTATTTCTCAAGCAAAACATATGTTGTGGGTACTCAAAATAACCGTCTCATTGAGACGGGTCTATTGAGCACTCAAAACTCATGTTTTAACTAGGGCTTCCATGATTACAAAATTTTAATTTTGTAAACGTTTACACGAATTCCAGAAATGGAAACTATTCCGCTTATACCCAATTACCATACTGATTTTTTTTCATTATCGCAGATTGGTAGAATCGCCAATATTTTTCCTAAATAAGAGCTCTTTGAAAAATGTACCTTGTGCAAACATTGAAATTGTTTGGTTAGGTGTTGTGATAGAACTAATTTCAAGTAATTGCAACCCGACTGCGACACGCACAGGCTCATCGATAGCCGACATTTCTTTAGTGTGTCTTCCCAAGAATGAAGTGTAAACAGTTGCAAATGTGTAATTGGTTGACACATGTGAGATATAACTGCCAATGGTCACGTAGGCCAGATCGGTGAGAAGTGAAAAACAACACAGTTTGAAGCCATATTCTTTCTGGTGTGTGTCCAACGAATATTATGATGTGCATTTACATATCTGATGAAAATACAGGAGTATTTACTCCTAGCACAGTGAGATAAAATTCAGGACATTTTCATCACAATGGACATCGTCACTGTGTTCGCTGCACATGTCCACCGTAGTTCTAAATTTATTAATTAAGTATTGTTAGAAACTTTATCAAATACAAAAAAAAATAACACTATTTTTCATTAGAAGATGCTATTAATAAACCATGAAGCTTGTCACATGCTAAAGTTTGTTTAAACGGTAGGCCATTTTTGTAAGCGATTATTGCATAAACACGAAACACTTCCGTTCACGTGTAAACGTTGAAGCCCTAAATTTAACTGATAGGCAAGAAAATAATAACAATTTTACTCTTGAAAATCTTGCATATCTGGGCATATTTGATGGCCTGTTACTCATGTGACACAAAACAGGCAGAATTTACTGCACAACTTTGTAGCATCAATTTCTATGGATTGTTTGTGGGATATTGAGTTTGAACCCAGGTCTGGGCACATATTTGTGTAGAGATTGTTCTTTCCCTATAGTCTTAAAAAATATGGTGTCTAAATTGCTCATTTAATGATAAAAGCACGAGATAAGCATGAGATATGGCATGATAAAAGACTTGTCATCTGAATTAATTTAAGCTAGAAACCTGCCCAAAATTATCCAAGATGGTTGCCAAATCCAAGATGGCCACTGTTTTTCATATGCATATAATGACTAGATGTTTCAATTTCAGCAAAAAATAATTTTGGCAGAGTAAAGATCCTGGATCATGATGATGTGTTAATTTTTACCATGTAATGCCTCTGTATCAATGTACGGTAGATGTTCTAAAATTTCAAACACTAGTTACCTACCAAAAAGGCCTAGACACACAGCCCAGACCAGACTGCTTCTAAGAAGCAGTCTGACCAGGGTCTTCTCTGTTTGCTATTCTGCTAAAGAATTTGTGAATACCAGCCCTGATAATTGTGCAATTAAAAATTATTTTCTTATTTCTCAAAACATATGTTGTGTGTACTCAAAAGAACTGTTTCAATGAGACGGTTCTTTTGAGCACCCAAAACATACGGAAAAAATGATGGGTAAGAAAATATATTTACACATTTACGCTCAAAAAATGTGTTTGTCTTGACCTATGAATAGCGAACATTTTATTTCAGAACTGAAAGAGAAAAGCGTAGGAAATTTAAGGATTATTTACCTGCTATCACCTACTGACCCAAATACAATAAATAAGCCAATTTTCAAAATAATGGGAATTGATGGAAGAAATGTTTTCCCTAAAAACAGCCTCTAGTTATGTATATAATGTTTTCTTTCAGACCCGCCTCGAGATGAAGGGGGATCAGAAATCACTAAATATATTGTAGAGCTCGATGATGGCAAAGGTATGCATTAGCTATAGATAACATGCTTTTTTCAACCAAAAATGGCTGCATCACTGTGATGTGTCCTTGAGCAAGACACACTTATTCTTGCTTAGTACTGGTTCAACCCAGGAAAACCCGTCCCAACATAACTGAAATATAAAATCAAATCAAACAAAAAACTTAAAATGGCAGTATTTATGTCCCCCTACCATTTCAATTGACCTATTCAAATTTTAGGATAACTATGGTATTTGTTATGTCCGATTATTTTGAGTAGATAAGGTAGACGGATTCTGACATTTGTTTCCTTAAATATCAGCATATTTAAAATGTCACACTTTTTGACAGCTTTACTTTTGTTATGCTGATTCTGGTTAGATTCTTTCATAAACAGTGTAGATCAGGATCGTCCAACAGACCATTATCAACAGCCTTTGAATTTATGGTTTATACGTAATCCTGCCAATTTGCTGCATGAACTGTGCTGCACAACGGCCAGATTCTGTAAAATAGAAAGTTTTAGCGTGTTTTTTTTAGATTATATTCCTATCACTAAACGGAAACATATGTTGTGGCCACTCGAAAGAACTGTCTCATTGTGATGGTTCTTTTGAGTGGCCACAATATATGTTTTATTTGGGAATTAATCATGATTTTTGGAAATAATCTCTGGAAATATTGTTCTGGGCACAGGCTGGAAATTGTTATGAATTTATTCAATATGATAAAGGTTAGATATACAACTATGCAGTTTTAGAGAATACAGAAGCCTGAAGGTCATTGAAAATAAGAGTTGATAATCTTTTATTCATTTGTTTGATCTGTCGTTTTGGGGATTAAGGACGAAATTTGTATGACTTGTATTGGATGGAGTTTAAAAAAAATTGCATGTTGTTTTAGAACAAATATTCTGTCAAATTTGTATGATTGAGATTAAGTAAAAAAGAAATCTGTATGGTATAAAATGGTTTTTCAATCTCAAACACTAGTTATGTAACAAGTAAGCCTACACAAGCAGTGCAGTCCGAGACCAGACTACTATGTCTGATCAGGGCCTTCACTGTTTGCTCTCTTGTTTGACATTTTGTGATTCAAAGATCTTGGTTAATGACCTTGATAGAGGTGTTGAAAATTCAATCGTAGATTCTGGATTCTGGATCCAAACTATTTGCAAAGGTTAACAGCATATTACAGAAGTTGCCCCCTTGTTGGGAAATTGTTTTTGTACTTAAAGAGGAAAATAAGAAGCAATGCAAAAATTAAACATCACATTTCGTTTTTCTTTTCATGCTAGCAGGATCAGGTATATTGTCTACTGTTAGTGTTGTGAGAAATCTTTCTTTTTTGTGAAAAAACAAACTTATTTTTTGTTTACTTTTTTGTGAAAAGTTGTTCTTGTGCTCATTGTATATAAGTTTAGAATGAAACATCTGATAGGCTCAGATCTCATCATATTCTAAGTCTGCTTAAAACATGTTTAGAGATATGTGCCAGGGCATGAGATTTTGATACTTATTTCATATGAGCCATGGCATGAGATTTCCAACAATGTGGTATGTACAACCAGCAAAGGCTCAGACCAAACTGCACATACACGCAGACTGATCAGAGCCCTTTGCTTGTCGCTTGAATATTCTATGACTGTTAAGCTACTGACCGAACAAAATTTAAAGTTTCTAGCCTAACAGGAGGGTGCACCGGCTCATCGGAATCTACACTTGTCAAAATGCCACATTGTTGGAGATTACATGTCGCGGCTCAATTATGCGATCAGTTAAGGCTCAAGATGAGCCTGCACAACCGTGCAGTCTTGTCAGAGCCTTCACCGCTCGTATACACTGTATAGTGATGTAGATGATGACGGCTCAAGCCGAAATGAACACTTCTGTGCCCAGAAGATAACTGTGTGTGCATGTGTAAAGAATGGCATATGCCAAAATCTTATGAACTATCTCTATGTTAAAGGCTTTTCCTTATGTTTTAAATTTTAGAACCTGAACAGAACAAACGTCAGGATCAAATCTGATTTAAGTGTCACTTTCATTGTCTGTCCACATTCCTGTCTAATTATAAGTATAATATTTAAGTATTTGTAAAAGTTGTGTATACCCCTAAAACATACATTGTAGTGGCATCTGCCTTGCTATTAGTTTTGTAAGATTATACTGAGGAAATGTTTTACGGAAGCAGAAATGTACCAATTTTTTTGCATGTATAAATGAGTTTAGAAATGGATTTTTTTGCACCATTTTTGGATGTAAGCTGCAAATTACAAATGAATTGCATATGCTCGTGGTTAAAATTTTGACTTTATTCTTTCTATACTTTATTTCTTAGGTACTTCTGTACATTGTCTCCCCAACAAAAAAAACAGTTGACATTCTTCTTCTTTCAAAACAGTAACCAGAACCTTTCAGTATTGAAAGGACTGTAGCATTATGATTATTACCAAATGGATCGACAAAAACACTGCATATCTTACAATACTGTCATGCAATTAAAATGGCAGATTTAAAGTGATATACTTGTAATTATTTGTTGATTTTGCTGGTTTCATTGCAGGTTATGACACAATGTACGAGGGGACAGAAAGAGAGCATACTTGTGATAGACTTACACCTGGTCATACCTACCGAGTGAGGGTGGCCGCCTGCAGTGCGGGAGGCAGAAGTGAGGTAATAACATTGATGCGAAGATTTTTTGCCCACAAAAACGGCTGTTTTTTTTCCATGTAATGCTTTTTTTGCGGTGTTCACTTGAAGCTTCCTTTTAGAGTATAACAACAAATATGCCACACCATATGGGCTGCGATGCGACAAAAGCTGTCTTCGGGGTTTCCGACAAAGCGAGACTCAAACCACTCTCCTGAGCTACAGAGACTAACTAAAAAAATGAAATTTTGCATGTAGAAAGTCAAGATATGATATTTTCCAACAAGCGAAAAACAAAGTGGCTGATCAGACTGTGCCTGCTAGGCTGCGCCTTTGATGTTCACAAACTCCGAAAGCAGGTTTTCTCACGTCAAGGCCCATATGAATTAGCTCATCGGATTTTGTTACTTATCATATTGGCAAGGTGCATATCATCTCGCCAGAGCCTTTACTGCTAGCATACTCAAAAAGACTAGAAAAGGGAAATTGCTCGTATTAAGGATTAGACATCAAGAAGAAAAAAAATAAGCGAGTATGATCAGGAAATACCACAATCACACACTGCAGACCAACCCATGGTATTGTGAGGAAGAGCCACAGAACAATAACAGTAACAAGACATCAGGAAGACATCCAAAGTAAAGCAACCAGCTCTATCATCCTCATCAAGATGATTCCAAAGCTAGAAAGGACACAAAGTATTGCATAACAAATTAAGAAACATACTCAGAACCCCAACAATGGGAGCATCAATAAACAATGAATCAGCAACAACAGAACCACCGCCTTTAAATGGACAACAGCCTTAGCCACCAGGGGGCTTAAATGCATTTTACTGGTACCAAATCTTCGCCCTTGATTCTGTTGTTAAAACGCAAAAATTATTTAGCTCAATTTATCATCACAGAGAAACAATCAAATCAAATTAACACACATCAAATGAAACAAAGAAAGGGCTCTCATGACTCACAGATAGTCAGAGCTAAAGAAAACCTCTAGTTGAGCCACGGTGGACCCAGCCCCACATTAAGAATTATACATCTAGCCCCACTAACCAGCTAAGCAAACCTGCCGCAATGAAACTTTTCAGTAGAATAGTTTCATACTTTGAGTTTGAGTTATGTCTATGGACCTTTTAAACCAGTTATTTTTTGCACACAAGATTGGGATTTCTGCTGTTTTTCCCTTTTGAGAAAATTCTATCTCACATACCCCGTACCAACCTGTGGGTCAGTTAAAAAACAAACAGCCGCACGTCGATCTGCGACGTTGTAATGTTAAAATGACGTCACCATGTTATATATAGGTCACATATCATCATATTCAGGAATTTTGGAAGCTTTCTGGAAGCCTTTTTCATGAGAAAGGTGTTTAATGGTGAGCAAGAAAAGGAATCCATTATTCGTGTTAGGATGGGATGGAAAAATCTCCAGAAGCCTCGTGATGACAAAAGGTGATCCTCAGGACAGATTTTTCTATCCCACCCTCACTTTCATGATGGATCCTTATAGGCTCAATCCTGCCTGCTCAGCTACATATAATTTTGTGTGTTTCAGTTCTCTGATGTCTGTAGTGCCATGACCCAAGCTGTTCCACCAGGCCAGTGTTCAGTACCCAAGTTACAAGGCAAACCAAAAGCTACTTCACTGCATTTACGATGGGGTGAGTATTCTGTGTACATGTTGATAGTGAAATCTTTTGGTGTCAATTGTCGAAATTTTCCTGAAAAACTCTATAGAAGCTATGGGGAGTTATGGAGTTTACATTTTGATAATCACATTAATTTAACTCGCCTCTAGTGGGGACTTTTGTTGCCAGCTGATATACCATAAATATTTTGACAGATATTTGCATGAGCAAATGGTGGAAGATCCAGATCAGACTGCTCCTTTAGGAGCAAAGCAACAGTCTGATCTGGGTTTACACTAATTTCCTTTTCATCACTACTTTTAACACATCTTATTAGATTGCAAAAGGGACTTCATAGAATTTTGAGGAAAAATATGGTGTCTGACTATTTTAGGTAAATGTATATCACTATATTAAATTATAGAAGTTTGACTGAAATCATTTTGTCTAATACATTTAATAATGAAGACACATTAAAAGAAAGTGCTATGTATCTTCCAGAATACCCAGATTGTAAAAGAGACTTGCTAGAAATCTTTAGGAAAGTTTTGAATCTGACTGTTTAGTGCTTTATTAAATCATGAAAATAAGATTAGAAACCAATTTGTCTAAAAAAGTGAGGACACATTAAAAGAAAGTGCTATTCATCTTCCAGCTTACCCAGAATATAATGGTGGTGCAGCTGTGATGGAGTTTACTGCACAGATGATATCACCAGACAACACCAGTCGAGAAGTGTACAAGGGGCGGGACCTTGATTGTATTGTGGCAGGTCTCTCGCCTGGAAGACCCTACTTGTTTCAAGTTCGGGCATTCAACAGAGCAGGGGTAGGTGAATTCTTTGTTGACAAATGGCATTTTCATCCAGTTTGACAAATAAAGTTTCAGTTACTTGTGAAAGTATGTGTGCTGGTAACAACAGAGTTGCCATCCAAGAAAAAGTGTGATAACTGACTGTTCTGATATTAGAAATACTATAAGATAATAATTCCAAAGGGAATAATAAACTGAAAAGTTAATGAATGTGTGATGTGATATAACGTAAAATGGAATAATTTTGCGTTGCCAAATTTTCGTGTTTTTGCCTCAAAAACATTAGGATAAATATTCACAGTTTTTAATTTTAGCGGTCTGTTGTACCTGCAAAAATTGTACATTGTAACTGCAAGTTAAATATCTTGCGAATGTCTGTGGTGTAGGTTTAGTTGGTCATTTCTAATGGTTGAAATTAGGTGCTTTCCATATTTAATCTGAAAGACAAGTCGTAGCTTCTCGTTGGTCTCAAGTTGTAAAGAGTGCATAAAATAGCGGTACATTTTTAGTATCAACTTTAACTGGCAAAGCGATGACATTGTCTTTTCATTCTCCAAAAACAACCTCTTTTTTGTATCATTTATTTAATAATTATGTGAACACACGCTGACAGAAATATGTGAACACACACTGACAATCACTGGTCCAAATCTGAATAAATGATCAGGTGTGTTTAAGCGTAATTAATCCTTTATCTTTCCAGCTTGTCCAACAATAATCATAGTTTCTGGTTTTCTTGCTTTTGTAGGGTGGTCCCTGGTCGGAACCTTTGGAAGTGGTCAGTGGTGCAGGCGTCCCTGATCCTCCAAAGAACCCCACAATCAACTGCCGCTCGGCGCACAGTGCTATTGTATCATGGGAAGGACCAGTAAATAACGGTGCTACTATCACAGACTATCGGCTAGAATGGCAGACAAGATCGGAAGCAGATTTCTCACAGGTTTGTACAGTCATTTCTTTCTTACCTGAGAAGGATATCAGAGATTTTACCCTGGGATAGAGTAAAACAATTCATTATGAGTGTCCATGTAGGATAGGTAGGAATTTAACCAGGGACGGACTTTTCGAGCCTGAGGGTGATATTTCTCTATCCTACATGGACAGGCTTGTGATGGATTATTTTTCTCTTTCAAGCTTAAAAGCCCATAAAACAGGAATTTTTTCAACTTTTCATTGATTGGATTTACATTAATTCATGGAACCGACTCCATCACTTGGCGCATGTTTGTTGACGTCATTAACTTTCAGTGATGTCAGTTAGTGATGTTGAACTTTGCTTAGTCTCACAAACAAAAATTGCATGTGTTCAATTTCCCACAATTAACTGAGGTTTACATTACAGTGGATGGATGCATACATGGTGTGGTCTTCTGAAGGTGAAGTAAGTGAGATTATATCATAGGTCTAGATAAAGGACGTAAAAATGAGCGTAAAAATATTAATATTTTCTTACCTATCAGTTTTAACATATGTTTTGGGTGCTCAAAAGAACTGTCTTATTGAGACGGTTCTTTTGAGTACCCACAACATAAGTTTTGGTTGAGATATAAGAAAAGTTGCTTTTATAAAATTACTTACTCTTATCTAGAGGCATAGGGCGCTTATTCAGACATGCAGATATAAGTGTAAAAAGTTAAATAAAAATAAATAAATATATAATATTCTTCAACCAAAACTTATGTTGTGGGTACTCAAAAGAACCGTCTCAATGAGACAGTTCTTTGAGCACCCAAAACACATGTTTAAACTAATGGATAAGAAAATAATCACATTTTTACACACAAAAGTTTGCTTATTTGGACATATTAGGATAAATACGGTAAATATTCTTGTTCACATTTTCTTTCAGATATATTATGGTGCCAGTACAAACTTTGAAGTGAAAGGCTTGAGTCCTAACACTTTATACTCTTTTCGGGTCCAGGCTATTAATAGTGCGGGGGCGGGGCTTTATAGTCCTGTGTCGACTTGTGTGACGCCCCCTTCCAGCCCCTCGACTGTGTTATCAATTCGTGCTAGTCCTTATGCGACCGATGTTCTCTTACAGTGGAAAGAACCTAATAATAATGGAAGTGAGATTCACGCGTATAACATTGACATCGGAGATAAACAATTAATATGTATTAGTGCTGTGACTGAATATTCAATAGAGGGATTAACTCCGGAAACTGCTTATAAGTAAGTTCTTTAATGCTTTTTCTCGTTTTTTTGTGTTGATATATATGTGAAGTGTATGTTGGCATTTTAGCCCTTTACCCGTTTCCCGTCAGTCACGACTTTTGGCGTCTATTATCTTGCCTGCTTATGTTTTATATTCCAAACATTATGGAACCAGATCAGGGTTCACAGTGTTTGCTATCATGATAAAATTTAGTCTGAAGTGCATTTGAATATTTACAGCAGACATAAAGAGCAGACAACATGTTCGGGACGAAAATATTAGTGGGATTAGGGTTATACTAATATACTAATCGTGGATGCAGAAGACAACACATTTTTTTCTATCTTTCTTTTTTAAATTGCAGGCAGACATACAGTTCATGTGAATTATGAAACCATGTTTGGTTTCTTAGAAAAATTATGTGCATGTTGACAAATTTTTTGCTTATCAACCACCCATTTGGAAACGTGTCGAAGGATAAGTTCTAAGTGAAACATGTTATCAAGGGACAGTTTTACACAGGAGTTATAGGAAAATGACTTTTTTCTATAATTCCTTTGTAAATTTTCAAGGGAAGTGTTTTGGGAGCCACAATAAAACTGTCATATTCAAATCTGTGTTATAATGAGGTGTGTTATAAAGGGACTGCACTGTAGATGTTTAAGATACTGCCTTATATTTTTGAAAAAAGGAAACATCATATCAAGTTCTGAATTTTGTATTTCTGTTACAGAGTTCGAGTACAAGCTGTGAACAGTTTTGGCGTGGGTCCCTTTAGTTCTTCAGTGAAATTTACAACCCGGGCATTACCTCCTAGTCCCCCTAAACTAGAATGTGTAGCTGTGGCCCCTAATAGTATCAAGATGAAGTGGGGTGATGGGAGAAATATTGATCTTGTTACATACACCTTAGAGATGGATAAAGAAGATGGAAAGTAAGTATAGGGATGTAGACTTTATCATGTGGAAACTTACTGTAATAACATATGTTTTGGGTGCATAAAAGAAATGTCTCCTTTATGTGCCCAAAACATATGTTTGATAGGAAAAAAACTGATAATCATTTTTAGGGGTTAAAATCTTTTAAATCTACTTGTCTATACATTGTATATCTAACTACTTACAAATCAAATAAAACCTCTTGTCTTTCAGAATGTTTAGCTGTGGCCCCTAACAGTATCATGATTAAAGGCGGAAATAAGGAAAATGTTTTAAACTTCCGAACACTATTTGCTTGTTTGTTTGATTTGATTCT
This sequence comes from Loripinus fragilis, assembly GCA_964019695.1. Classification (NCBI taxonomy): domain Eukaryota; kingdom Metazoa; phylum Mollusca; class Bivalvia; order Lucinida; family Lucinidae; genus Loripinus; species Loripinus fragilis. Next base: position 30,870,431 of record OZ026524.1, read on the forward strand.
TTACGTCTCATCAACAATCTTTCAGATATAAAGGGGCGGGTCTTCCTGGGTTGAACCAGTACTTAGCTAGGATTAATGTTCTTGCTCAAGAACACAACTCAGTGACGCCGGCGAGGCTCGAACCCGCGGCCCCTCCGTCTCGAGTCAAGCACTCTACCACTGAGCCACTGCACTCCCTGACTATTTGCTTGCCAAAAAGGCATACACAAAGAAGCCGTCTGATCTAGAGGCCTGCATATATCCCTTGACATGATGTACATGTATGGATGTAGATGAATACTCAGAGAGAATTTAGACCTCTAGTCTGTTTGCTATTCAGAAACGCATTTTGGGACTGCAAGCCTGATATTAAACCAATATTTTTACTTGGGAACAGGAAAAGGAAAGTGTTCCAAATTCTAGAATTTTTATTGTAAGTAGCTGCATTGTTTGCGCAGGCGTTATACTTAAAGAATCTACCTGTCTGCTAAGGCACATCACGACTGAAAAGTCGGGTTTGTGTCTATATGCGGTGTGCATTACCCAAAACACTACGTTAAAAAAAGTAGCAAGCACTGAATATGGCTGTAAATAATCTGTTTATGGAGGCATCAAGTAATCTTTGATAGCTAAACAATAGCTATGATCAGTATTACAGTATTTAGCGATACAATAACAATATTTTCTACACGAAAACATATTTTGAAACGTGTCCCACATGGCCAGGTAAAAAAAAATGGTTTCAGTGACGCGTGATGACGCAGATCAATAACAAGTTTATATCAACCAATCGAGCGAATCACATGATTTGATAACGCTATCGGTGAACAAGTATGTTGCACGCACCCACAATGCTCTAATCAGATAGGTCAGTATGCAATTGTCATGCCACCTAACGGTTAATTATTGTAAATAACTGTAGATTGTGTTTCATATCATACCTTGTTATGCCTTGAAGTTGGTGGGGTAAAGTTGGTGGGGTACATTGTTTTTGACTAGTCGATGGTTGGTCCAGTGCTCTGAAAAGGTACTTTATCGGACAAGTGCCCCATTTACTCAAAATATGGTGGGACAGTGTCATAAAAGACCAGCGAGAAGTGATAAAAACATTAAGAAACGGGCAAAATGTCCAACCAAAGACAAACTATTTAGTGAGACAATTTAAAACTTTGATAATGGTGCAAAAAAGCAGAATCAGCAGAACACTGCAGGTATATCTATCAGTCATTCCCTGCCTTGTCAGCAAAACATCTTATATTGTCTGTATTGCAAAGTAGATGGTGAGCTGATTACTTGATAAACCCTTGACCCTTTTTCAGCCAGTTTCTGCTCTATTGTCTGCTTAAATTTTCTTAGGTAGCCTATATTGGAATTAGTATGGACCCAGATAATACTGCTCCCAGACGGCAAAACAGACAACTTTAACATATGTTAAAGGGACCCTCTCCAATGTCTATTTCTTGGTTTTATCTTCCAGCTTCCAAGAGGTATATAAAGGTCAAGCATATAACTGCAAGGTGAACAGGCTTGCAGAGCTCTCCAATTATGATTTCCGGATTTACGCAAGTAATGACGCTGGCTGCGGACCATACTCAGACACATACACATTTACTACGACAAAAGCACCCCCTCCAGCATTAAGAGGTAAGTCTTTTTTCCCAAGACATCATGCCCGATAGCCTGGGTCCAGTCGTCAATATTTTGGCAATATTTTCTAATGCTAATATTCTAAAAAATAGGAGAATAAAAATATACCACATCAAAGGTATCGGTTGTCGGTTATTCATTTCGTTTAATATTGACGCCTGGGGACATCGGTGGTATTTCCCTTTGATAAGCCGATTAATCTAATTATAGCCTATTGCTTTAGTGTGACGTAACAAAGATGATAACGAGACACTGATCCGATAGTGAGGATGCCATTACAATGTATCAATTTACATTGTATCAATCTGCTGATCATGGAAACTCCGCGTAAAATGTGAATAACGATGGAATTTGTTTACTTGGCTCGAGACCGATTGATCCAAAACAAAGGAATATCATTGAAACACAGAGATGAAACTGAAGTGTCAAAAATATTGCGAAACTTCAAAGTAAATGACGTTTTTCTCGGATGTGTTGTGTTTACCTCGACCGTGTGTATTACATGTGTGTCTCGCAAAGTCAAAAAAATAACTACTTAACAAATACAACAAAGTTGGACCACGCTGTTTCAATAAGCCAACTATTGTCCACAAAGTGCATTCGATGATAGGACAGAATGGTTATGTTTGCCTTTCTATCTTTTCACTGGGATTCCTGTTACTATTTATAACACAATAGAGTTATCAGATAGCGTTATCGTTCTTGGCTTTACCCCACAAAATTTGAGGAAAAATCCAGGTAGCGCTGTCGATTGAAAACGAAGTTCCCCAGGCTGTCATTTTTGACCAAGGAACGGAAAAATAAAAAAGAAGAAAAAATGATCAGACTGGAACCCAGGCTACATGCCCGAGGTTATAAACTTTTTTCAAGCTCAACTTAACAGAGCACAAAATTTCAACTGCATATAAAAACTAAAATGCTGAAATATAAAGATTTTTCTTGCTTTAATATTCTCAGATGTTGTATTTACCTTGCTAATAAATGTTAAAATGTTGGCATTTTAATGTTTATGAGCATGATAAATTTCATGCTCGCTTGAGTTGAGCATGAAAAAAGTTTTATAACCTCAGGGCTTGTAACAGCAAGCATGTGATGTACAGTCCTGTTGTAATATTTTACGCGCAGACACTATCTGATCTATAGCCATCTTCTCATTAGAATCATCTTTTGTCTCTTAGAACCGTCTAGTCCACATGAGATGATTCACACATGTCCAAGCAAACGAATACACTAAATCAATTGTGCCATTATCTATTTATTTGGTTATATTGGTTATGAATTCGGTCTTGAGTCAAGCACTCTATTGAGAGCCCATATCTGGTTATGAACTTAAACGGAAGTACACAGAGACAAGGACATGAAATATGTCCACAGGATAATCAAAATCCCCTGTTAGTAATTCTAGCAGTTAGCCTAAAACGATTATTTATCTAAATCTAGCAGCTCATATAGTCAATTCTACATAAAACTCCCCGCATCAGAACAGCCGAGCAATTGCACAACAAAATCTGCACAAAAACTCCCCAAAAAGCTAACGTTGTCCCAATTTATCACCAAAGATATAATCAGATGTTTTCTAGCACCCAAAGCAAAAGTAAAAACTGATTGGTAAGAAAATAGTTACAATTTTACCTAAAAAAGTTCCTTATCTAGACCTATGTAAGCTGAAGTTTCTATTATCTTGCAGCCCCACGAGTTGATGGTATCGACTTAACAAGTTGTTGTGTGGAATGGACCAGTTGTAGAGCTATGGGTGTAGACACTATCATTTATCAACTACAGTTACAGAGTAGAGACCAAGAATACAAACAGGTATGACTCATGTGTAACACATAGGCACTATATCCCCAGGGATTTTCTTAGGCCTGATTTGAGGCCGAATAGCGGCCCTTTCACAATTGAAAAATGAGCAAACTCTTCCCAAAACGGTGTATATCATTCCCAAATTCTTAGTTCTACATTTTGGTGAGAATTTCATGAAAATCCAAACAAAAATAGCGAAGTTACAGATGCATGACAATTTGCATAAAAAAATGTTTTCATTCACATTTTTATACAAATTTTCTTGAGTTTTTATGAATGGCAATTGAAGCAACAAAAATATGTTACAGCTTTACATTGCTAATTTCTTATATCCATGGTTTTTAATCCATTTGAAATTGAGGTCCAGTTCTTTTAGACTGCATCAAATTTCCCTACTTTGATGGTCCAAATGCTTTTTCCCAAATTCAACAGGCCCCTAGTCCCGATTTTAGAAAAGTAGGACACACCCTGATCCCCTTTAAAATGAGTACTTTTGATCTGATTCAAAATACACGTACAGTCAAATTTTGTAAGTTTGATTTGTTTAGACCAGTTTTTTGAATTAGTAGTTTGAATTAGAATGAGTTAGTCATTAAGGAAAGATGAGTTAGTCATTAAGTAATATATACATAACATCAATGATTAGTTACACTGAATTGCATACAGTAAACAGGTCATTCTCTACATTCAATTTTCTGGCATAGTGTCTGATGGACTGTTAAAATGTAAAATGATTCCTTAACAAACTCCAGTTGTTTCCATTGTTTTATATAGAAAAATGCAATGCTTTGGTGCTTCCTTTAAAATATCACCGTGGCCAGCTATCATGAAATGCTTTGTATTTGTTTAGAATACAATAAACCCTGTGTAAAGCCGCCACTCAAAAATGGTCTTAAAGACAACTGGTAGATTAATGAAGGTCCAAAGTGGAGCATTCTGCAATACTTTTGACCTGCATTAAGTGATAAGCGGTCTTGAAAACCATTTTTGGTCTTTTTGAGAGTGGTCGTTTTACACAGGTTTTACTGTAGCTGTAAAATGCAATGTGCATGCATTAAAACAAATATGGTATAAATATATATATTTTTTTGCAGGTATATAGAGGCAATGCAACCACTTTCACCCTGGAAAATTTACAGCCCAAGTCAGAGTACACGGTTCGTGTATGTGCTGTCCGACTGTCCTCAGACGAGTCGGAATTGTACGGCGCTTACAGTCCAGGACACAGCTTCTCTACGGCCAGTCCGGAACCCATCAGATCGGTTGTAGCGAGAGTTAGTGATAGTGAGGCAACTGAATCAAAACAATGGACTGACCAACAGTTGGCGGCCATTTTGTTGACTGGTTTAATGGTGTTAGCTATTTTAATCGCTTTTGTCGCTCAACAATTCATTTCATACACGTCAGGATCGTCGAGCGATTAATTTCCGCTGTGATTGAGGCAGAGGCTGCTGAAGATTGTTGCATGGTATTTTTCTCATATTACAGTCACAACACAGAGCTTAGGGCTTTTTAATCGTGGGTAAAAGACAAGAACGAAATATCGAGACGTCTTTAGGAATTGTAAATGTTCTAAATTTTCGAACACTGTTCTTTTTCTGTCCTCAACTAAAAACAAAAAGGTTTTTTTCAGGTCTTCTATAATTGTCAGGAAAGCAAACAATTAGTAAATGCCCAGACCATTGGGGTCTTCACTGTTTGTCAGGGCTACTTTGACAGATAGATAGAGTTCAAATTTTTAGAACATTATAAATAGACTGCATTGGAAAAGCGCTTTTTTTTTGTCATAAGGTTTAGCGAAAAGTTGTACATAACTGCCACCGGAATTTTTTTGCCAAACCAGTTTTTGGCAAAATGACCTAGTACTTTTAGTTGACATAGAAAGCTAAAATGACTTATTTCCAGTATAATAGACCCTACTGAGGAAATTCTATAGGTTTTTGGCTTAAAATCTGTTATGACCTAGAAATAATTCCACGGCAAAGGTCAAAATCCCCGTGGGGATTTGCAAATCCCCGCGGGGAAAATATTTCCCCGCGGGGATTTTTCACCATCCCCGCGGGGATTTTTTCCCCGTGCGGAAAATTTCCCCGCGGGGATTTTCGAAAATTCTAAAACTCATCTTTTCATTCAAATATGACAAGATCTCATGTTAATGGTGTGTAAAAATGAATGTCCACCAGTAATAACAATTTTTCATTTTTCCCCGCGGGGATTTTTCCCCGCAGGGATTTTTGGAGAAAAAATCCCCGCGGGGATTTTTAAAACATCTGTTTAAGGGTATAAAATCAAGCTTAGGTTCACTCTAGCAATCTGTTTGACACATTTGAGTATGTTTCAAGTATATATTAACATTTTTATTTTCCCCATGGGGAAAAATCCCCGCGGGGATATTTCCCCGCAGGAATTTTTCCCTGCAGGTATTTTTCCCCATGGGGATTTTTTCTGCACAGTATTCATCTTTTGAGGATTTTATTCAATGGCAAAGTATTTTTTCTGCATTTATTCACATTTATATTGTATGTGGTATGGATCCAGCTCAGTTGCTGCATGTTGTTGTGAAGCAAGCGGGTAAACTGTATTTTAGATTTACTTGGTCACAAACCCAAAGACAGTTTTTCACATTATGCTGCCCATATACCTGTATTCACAGTAAAGCTGCACCTGTTAGGGCCACCTGCTTGTTCCATCTCTTTATTCACTTTGCAAAGAGTTTAGATCCAGATCAGGCCCTACATCTCAGGTACAGATTACAGGATCAGGATCCAAGCTATTTGATATTGTGGTGTTTTTTTTCTGACTTTGCTTGGGCATAGTAATAAAACTAATATTGTTAATATCAGCTAATAAAAATAAAACATTTGTCTACTTTAACAGTTTTTGTTAAATAGTTGAGAGGTAATATGATTTTAGCATTTGTGTTGTCTGCTGATTCTTCATGATTTAACTTCTTCAAAACAAATTCAGTCAATATCAACAGAATGACAAACAGTTGGATTCCAACTTTGTCTTAAGGGATAATTAGTAGGTTTGTTTTGACATGCACAGTCATACAAACTGTGCCTCCTTTAAGCAACAACTGCTTGAATCCAGATCAGGCCCAACAATGTGTTAGACCGGATCTTGGTCCAAACTGTTTGCTTAATATTTTGTTTATCAGCAGACAACATTAGTGGATAAAAGGTCGGAGAGGCGATATAACTGGCAATAAGACAGTGTACTGGGCCGACTGGATTAGTACTCTATGTGCCAGAACAACCACCTAAAACAAGTAAAACTGGACACTTTGGAGTACTCCACAATAAATCAAGTTATACAAATATTTACACCCATGTAGGCAGTGCTCCACCATCTTGTTTTGGAACTAAAAAATCACCACCCTTTACCACGTGACTGCCCCCACCCCCGGCCCCGCCCCCCTTCTTTTTTCTTTAGACACTTGCTCAATCGATACTGATCATTACGCAAATTTTAGAATTTTGAGAAAAAAGAAAATATTATCTGTTGGCTGTGCTTTTTACTAATTTAGGAGTGCCCTAAACTCCTGAGTGGTCTGGGAATTGACCACAGAAGGAGAAAAACTATTTCACTGTGGAATAGTCTTTGGAAAAAAAGTTCTTCAGGGCATCACTGTATGTCTGGTATCTACAATATTGTGCACTGTTTGATGACCTGGTAGATTTCAAAATGTGAGCAGGGTCAGGTACTTGTCTTTTTCTATAGACACAGCACCACAATGTATCTTATGAAAGAGGAGAAGGGAGAACCGATCCCTACAGGCCTCGAGAGATGGCACTCACGCACATCGAGCACCTCACCGACACTACCTGTGTTTCACCATCTCCGGCAGGTCCAGCGGGCTGCTGTCCTCTGAACTTTCTCTACCTGATTAATCCAAAGCTTTGAGTAAGGGCTCCAAAATGGTGCTGCATACTCTAGTTTAGGCCTAACCAAAGTTTTGTATGCAACTTCCTTAGTACTCCTAGTTGCAAAAGCCAAATTCCTGCGAAGAAAACCGAGTGCCTTAGTTGCTTTGGAAGAAATTTCTGAAATGTGTTGACCCCAATCCATATTATCAGAGATGGTTATACCAAGGTATTTTGCCAACTGAACTTTTTCATAGTTTTCTTGTGAAGGGAATAATGAAAGAGAATTTGTTTGTAATGCTGATGCCGAGTCACTCTATGACCGAGTCACTCTCATAGAGTGACATTTGGCCACATTGAAGTTCATTTGCCAATGATTGGCCACAGATCGAAGACCTTATGTTATCCGGCAGGTCATTTATAAAAATAAAGAACAGGATCGGTCCTACATACCCCCCCCCCACACACACACACACTTCCAGACTTAAATTACTTAAACTCTAGAGTTCCTTGATCCATGCCTACGTTTGGAATGATAACAATTTCATTCATCTTTCTGGATCTGGACACGGATTAATTTTATATATTATTTATTTTGCTCTTACTCACATTCTGTAAAGAGATTTTATTTAAGCCCTCCAATTAAAATATTTTACTGTCCGTTCCAAGGCGTAGCTTCTTTTGTGGATCATTCATGTTATTTCTGTCTTGTATTTGTTATGCATTTGTGCACCCCTGTTTATTGATGCCTTGTGGTCACTGCTGGGACCTCTTGGCTCTTGTTTGTGATGTCTAATTGTGATTTGTCACTTTCCCATTGGTATCTTGGGTCAGGTGAGGTGCTTGATTGTGTATCGATTCCTGATCTTTCCCCTCTTTGTTGGTCGGGTCTGAAAGCCCCTACCGAGCCGAGCCGAGCCGAGTTGCCGACTTGCCGAGTCAAATTTTTATTTTCAAAAACATCATCCGTGGAGATAAATCATAAATATTTTTTATATAAAATCATCACTTAGACTAAAAACAATAATTGGAACATAAAGAAAAATTATATTTTTTTATAATTTTGATTTAATTTCCATTTTATTCCTCGCAGGGGGTCTGAAAGCCCCAGCCGAGTAGAAATTCCTTTTTCAGCTTACTATGCAGCCAAATCACCAACGAATGTATCATTTTTAATATTTTTCCATGCAAATTTATTAGTTTATCGATATATGTACAACAATTGGAAGAAAAATTACCTGCTATGTAATATATTCCGATTTTTCATTAAATTTTGACAATCCCGAGCCACGCTATAAAAGTCGATCCGAAGCGGATTTCAGGGGCCGCTAATTATGCAAAACAATTTTAATTGAGCCGAAACGTCCATACAGCTGATTAGCGATTTGAAAGTCGTTTAAAGTGACCACCAGTCACACAATAATTAGTGAAATCAATTAGATACAAATTAATTAGTAATTATAATGTTATGATTAATAATTTTAGTTCATTAATTAGAACTGACTAATATTTATGATATATGTTCAGATATACAGCTAATTAAAGAAGTCCGACAAAGTAAATGGTTTGATTAAATTTTTAAGTACCTGAATGACACTAATTTGAATTGCTCTTTTAAAAGCAAAAATGGTATAAATGGTACCAAGAATCAGTCTCTGTATTCATATCGATATTGGCTTTTAGTTTATGTCGATACGTTCTAGTTACTGAATTTTGCAGTACATTCTAGTTTACCGCATTTCCAGTATGTCCGAATCACTTATTCTAGCACACAGCCAAGGAAGGTAAGAATGTTTTTCATTATTTTTTGTATGTAAAATGTATAAACAAAAAGTGTTGATCCTTATCATACACAAAATTTGTGTCTGATCCGGGTCTGCACTGTTAAAGGCACGGTCGGCTTAAATATTTTTATTGGCATCTTTACTGAAAGTTCAACAAAAGAAAAATCTCGTTGACTGTGGAGTATTCGCCATTGCATTTTGTACAGAATATTGCTACACTGGGCGAAAAGGGGTGTTGCAGGCTGAATTTGACATTTTGAGAATGAGAGACCATCTCCACAACTGTATTGAAAATATGGAACTCACGCCCTTTCCAAAATTGAGAAGGAAGTTGAAACTGCGAAAACAAACTGAAAAAGTGCTTAATTATTCTATAGCAGCAGACTGTGCAGCTTTGTGTGAGTTTCCAAATTCGTATGATGATATGGTGCAGTGCGATACCAAAACATGTCAGAACTGGTTCCACTACAAGTGTGCTGGGTTGAATTCGCCAACCGATAGTTTACTTTGGATTTGTAGTAAGTGTAAATCTTAAACATCATAATTGAAGGAGGTTGTAGGGTAGTCACACTGTGTATCACCCCTCAACAACCCACAATTATTGTATGATTCCACCCAATGTTAAAAATTTAACTCAAATCCTTCTCCCATTTCATTACTCTGTTTGGCAGTATTGACTCAGTCAGCATACAACCTCGGACAGGGGGGGTACTCCCATTTTTTCTAAAAAAACCCAAAAAGTAATGAAATTTAAAATTTTGAACCCAAAAAATACCCTACATATGTATGAAAATATCAGAGTACACCCCCCCCCCCCCCTCTGAACACCTTAGGCCCACCAGCGGCACGCCATTTGAATGACGTTTCGATGGCAGGTCGATGGTGATCCTATTTAGTTTGCTTACTGCATACCGAACGTGGTGGTATTGGGCCGTTTACATTTGTCCGTTTTCGGTCATTGTTGTTAATTAAGTCGTAAATAAATAGAAATCGAAGTGGTCGTTATGAAACTATCATTTTCGTGAAATTAACGCAGTTTTACGTAAGATATCTTTATACATTATCTTCATTTATATTTTTATTTCACATTATTTGTCAAAATCGCTTGAAGACTTCTCAATTTCCCAATAAAGATCTCGAAAATCAACTGAAATCGCGATTCACTCGGCAGGGGCTTTCAGACCACCTGCGAGGAATAAAATGGACATTAAATCAAAATAATAAAAAATTATAATTTTTCATTATGTTCCACTTATTGTTTTTAGTCTAAGTGATGATTTTATATAAAAAATATTTATGATTTATCTCCACGGATGATGTTTTTGAAAATAAAAATTTGACTCGGCGAGTCGGCAACTCGGCTCGGTGCGGCTCGGCAGGGGCTTTCAGACCCGACCCTCTTTGTTACTTTTAGTAAAAGCCGATACTTGAGACTTAGCAAAATGTGTGTGCGAACAAATGTGCTACAGAAAATGTTTTTTTTCCTTGTTTAAATAACTAGTCATCTGTATTCAATGGCAGAAAAAGAGAGAAAGAATGTTTTGGAGGTAAGAAATCATACAGATCGTGTTGTTTCATTCCTAATTCGTCTGTTGAAGCGAAAAAAAATGTTGCGTTTCGTCCCCAAAGCAGTTCGTACTCAGTCCATTGGCTTTATTCATTTTGCTTGTCGTTTCCGCTAAATGTCTGTTGTAAAGGGTGGCGGCACTCAATGCCTCTGTCCTGTCAAGATTTAAATTCGAAAAGAAAGTTTCTACCAAGATACAAGAAACTTTATTTAAAGTCGGAATTCAATTTTAACATATCAAACATTAGCCAGCAAGGCTATTTTACCGACACACAAAGTGAAAGACTGTACAAGTATATTTTCTTTCTTTCTTTCTTTCTCTTAATACTGGCACGATCAAATTATGATCATTACGCCAGGGAGTGCAATTTTGGAATTTTGAAAACGAAACAAAAAAAAAAAAAAAAAAAAAATCTTTCGGCTGTGTTTTTAACTAAATGAGGAGTGCCCTAAACTCCTCAGCAGTCTGGGAATTGACCGCCAAAGGAGAAAGACTATTCCACTGTGGTATAGTCCGGGGGAAAAAAGAGTTCTTCAGGGCATCACTGTATGTCTGGGTCTGGTATCTACAATATTGGGCACTGTGTGATGACCTGGTAGATTTCAAACTGCGAGCAGGGGTCAGATACTTGTCTTTTTCTATAGACACAGCACCAGAATGTATCTTATGAAAGAGAAGCAGGGAGGACCGATCCCTACGGGCCTCAAGAGATGGCCACTCAAGCTCATCAAGCATCTCGCCGACACTACTTGTGTTAGGCCATCTCCTGCAGGTCCAACAGGCTGCTGTCCTCTGAACTTTTCTATTGTTAAAATATATATTATGAGCATATAAATAAGAGATCCTACTTTGCAATCATTCTAGGGGAAGGAATTGATGAAACTCGAAAAGGTGGGATAAAAGGGGCTCAAAAACCCTGATCACCATGATGGCTGCATGGTTTCAAGGCTCTTAGGCGAAAGACGAAACCTAGATAGGGCGCAGATAGACCAAAAGACGAGGTCTATCAGTGGAGAGCACACCTTATCAGCTGTATATAATACAGCTATAATTTATTCAGGCGCCCGTTGGAAAACCATTTTCTCCATTTAATTCTCATCCAAAACATATGTTGTGGGTACTCAAAAGAACCGTCTCAATGAGACAGTCCTTTCGAGCACCCAAAACACATTTTTAATATTGGTGAGAAAAAAAATATGTTGTGGGTACAAAAAAGAACCATCTCATTGAGACGGTTCTTTTGAGCACCTAAGAAGACACATGCTTAAAATTGGCGAGAAAAATGATCATACCAAATTTACACTTATAAAATTATAAGAACTATGGATTATAGTGGCACTTTGGAAGCTTAGCAAAAAGCTTAAATTAGATTAGGCATTTAATTAATTAAAATAACTTAAAATGTTCACCCCTTTAATTTTCATCTTTTGACAGATAGATCTACACTAAAATGATTTCAAAGATTCAAAATCAGGAAGCTTGATGTTTTATATTGTTATTACATTTGTGCAAAACTTTACATTTTAGTCACTCAACCTACATCGTGAGACGTTTACATTGGAGAAGATAGTGCCACAAGGCCCGATACGGAATTTCACATCAATAACTTTTTATTTTTAATAGACCCCTTTCACATGGTTAACTCCCTTAGCAATTGCTCTTCAATTGAAAAATCGATAAAGCCGTTTTTGAAAATGAAGGGGCAGATTGCTAATTAGTGATCATTAGTTACATTGGCAAAACACATAGTGATGCTTTATAAGCCGATTGTTTTGGCCTTTCACCGATAGAATAAGATATCTTTTTCTAGGAATTAGATAAATCAATGTTTTCATTTACATTTTTATAAATTTTCAGTATTTATCGCTTTATTTAGTGCAGATATACTTTGATCTCGAGCTTAATTCGGCTTTGTCAGGCACGAAATCGCTTCTACTTCAGGCACGAAATCGCAAAAACTTTTTGAAACACATGCCAACTAATAAGACACACGAGTCTGTTATGCGACTATCGACAACTCAGACGAGCCAGGGCAAAAGCACAGTCTCACCAGGGCATTCGCTGCTAGCACACACATCAGATCCAATGTTGTGTCTGAGTGAACATAAGGAAAGACGGTGCATGTGGTAAACGGAGGCTCAGACAAAAAACAGACCTAAGAGTTCCAGCTCCACTAGATAAGCTGGCAGTAGCGCACGCATGGTACTGCATGCTACCAAATAAACGTGTGTGTATGGCCATAATGACTAAGCATATGCCATAAATGTGGAAATCGAACAGTAATTACCTCCAATCATATACCCATTAAATGACATCATTTCTACACAATGTCCGCTTAATATGCGCAGGCTCGCGAGAACCATCGCTGCTCGCACACACAAATTATGGATGTAGATGAAGACTCATATCTATATTTTTAAAACACCAGTCCACTGGTTAAGACTGTGTGGCGCCTTTTAAGTATATGTGATAATAAGTACAAATTAGAGAATCACTTCATAAATCAATCATGCCCGTGCCAGGCACGTCTGCTTTTATTGCTTTTAAAGGGACCCAGGCATAGGATTAAAGGACAGGATGCACAGTGGGAGATATTAAAATGGGCCTCGATCGCGACGCGAGAAAGACTGACTTTTGTGCATGCGAACAATAAAGGCGCAGGCCTGTCTTCGTATCCACGCAGTCTGATCAGCGCCTTTATTGTTCGCTTGTTGGAAAGTATAATATCTGAACTTGCTTACTGCAAAATTTCATTTTTAGCTTGTCTCTGTAGCTGAACAGACTGGCTTGAGACTTACTCAGTCAGAAAACTGCAAGACAGCTTTCTCGCGGGATGGCCTTTAAAATGTATTTTACCACTTATTTTAACCAGAAAGACCCTGTTTAGACGCCAAGTGTGTGGAATGTAATCATAGACCATGTATACATTGAATAAACATGAAGCTAACCAGACTCTTCACTGCTCGCAAACGCATAGTATGGAAGGAAATTATTGATACAGTGTATTTTAAAATGTATGACCAACACAGTAATGCGCCCGCTCATTTGGAAAAAATGCAGTCGTGGATATGCTTAGATATCTTTCTGATCTCGAATATTCAGAATATTGGAATCAGTCGCTTATTTTTGTAACATTTATCATTTAATTTTGCTATTTGTCAAATCTTTATTTGCGAAATTTTTTTCTTTTAATTGTTTTCCATATTCCATTGTGTATTGTAAGGCAGCCGTATAAAGGTTGCTCCTGAACATGTTTTCTCGCGGAGATAACGCGGAACGAGACACTTTGGCGCATGCGCACTAACAATGTGAAAAGAGTCTATTAAAGCAAACTACTGTATCCTTAAAACAGGAGCTTTCCTATGTGTCATTGTATCCATTTAAACAATTCTCGGGACCGTACTTATGGTTAGCAGTGGTTGTCAAGTACTGCCAAATATGAAAACCACATGTTTTATCGATATTTTGATTTTTGTGTTTCCCTCAAGATAACCTTCAAAAAATGGCAAAATCGTAGTTTGCAGTAGGCTGCAACAATCATAACACGATGAAAGACGAGAAAATGCAGGTCTTTAGCTCCCAAATTATAATGTCAAACGCTTAGAAATATCGATCTTTGCAGTCACGTTGGTGTTGCATGAATTCGTATATATAGGCGCGTTGCTGAATTTCATATAAGGCTTACTTTTTGAGAAAACTTACCTCATCGTCATAAAGGATGAAACCGGTCTCAAATCAAAACTAAATGCCTCTACTTTAATTTTGATTGGGTCGTACGTTCGAAAATTGGTAGCGTCATATCTAAAAAAGGGGAGATAACTCTATCCTTGCGAAAAAGGGAATTGTGAAGTACGAATTTCGAATCGATTTTTTTCAGTGTTAAAACATTATTTTTTCGTAAATTATTTTATTTTCTAAAATCAATTTAGCTTTTATTTATTTGAAATCAAATTTGGCTCATTTTCTTCATTTGCAGATATAGCTAATGAGGGATAACTCTTACTACCCTATAGAATAGAACATTTTCCTCGATATCGTTTCTAATAATACCGTTATTTTTAGTAAAATTGCGTAAAATTTGATCAATTAGTAGAAACATATAAATTTGCTATTCAAAAACATGATAAACAGCATTCTGACATGCTTGACGGCTCTGAAAATCGCTTGCAAAGTTGCTACCCCCGTGTGAAAAATACTCTGTTTTCGTGCATTTCACCAATACACTTGATATACTATTAGGCACAGTTTCTGAATGCTTTTGAGAAAATTAACCTCATCGTCCTAAGTCTTCGATTGAAGATAAATGTCTATACCTTAATTTGTTTTGGTCGCACACTCAGAAATGGGAAGCGTCATATTGAAAAAAGGGGAGATAACTTTATACTCGCAGAGAACAGAATCACGAAATACGAATTTTAAAAGTATCAAGTATGGACTTTTTCTGAAGAAAAGTGGTCAGACACATTTCTTTAAGGTAATTTGGTATGCTAAATCCGAAAACCAATGTTTGCAAGCTGAGAAATGGCGTCTTATTGAGCTTATTTGCATGTTTTCAAGATGGCCGCCAAAAGCATACATAATCTTACATTGTTGTTGATTCATTGTTTAATGTACCTCGGAATATTTGTGGGGGTTCTGTGTTGGTCTTTGTTTTATTATGCATCTCTTTGTGTTCTTTCTATTTTTGTTAACACCTTGACGAGGAAGAGAATGATAGTTGCTTTGCTTTAATTGTCTTCCTGGTGCCTTGTGACTGTAAGTGTTCTGTTCCACTTCCTCACGATGCCGTGGGTTGATCTACAGTAGTGATTGTGTTTTTCCCTGTTTATACTCACTTGCTTTTTGCATATCTAGTGTCCAGCTATTGTAATGAATGTTTCATTCATAGCACTATTTTGAACTAGGTTCAAGCTTTTAACGTGATAAACGAGAAATGAGTTTTGAAAATCGACAAGTAGCTTTGATTTAACTGTCGTCATAATGTCCATTCTTCCTAGCAATACCCACAAAATGTGTTACACTATCTATACATGTATCAAAAAAAAAAGCATTTAAATTCCTTAGTACCCAATGGTCGAATTAGACCAGCCTTGCGTCCTCAGGACAACTTCTCATGGGCGTCAAATTATTTTGTGGGACCGCCTTCAATAGGTAAAAGTATTGCCCTGAAAATACACCCATTTAAGCTATGTGAAATTGCGTGGTTTCCACGGCAACAAACAATGCGCTTCAAAACAGATGGGTATGTCCCTACAAATAACTTCAGCAGAAACTCATCCTAAAGTACTAACTCGATAAAAAAGCAAAAGTAAGACATAGCAGCTTCATTCAGCGGTAAAGTATGCTAGTGATCATATTTGCATATTCATGAAAATTAATGAATACATTAGGAAATCGTACAAAATAAAAGGGTGTACCCACAAAGATACTTACAACTCAGCTGCGAATTACTTTAGACAACCACTCTTGGTACCAAATAATGCCAAAATCACTGCACTTTTACCAAATTGTCCATTTAACAAATTTTCTAACATTCTCACTCATAAATACTAGTCAAAATATGAGAAATAAGAGAAAATTTTGGAAAAATTAAAGGGGTGTACTTACAAAGTTACGCATATGTCAGTTGCTAGTTATCCTATTCTCAAATTAAAGCCTAGAACTAATTTTTATCTTTCTGTGTTCTTCTTTCTTTTTAATGTTTTCTTATACATTCATGAGTATGCAAATAAGATCATTTGTATATTCATCATTGGGTCAATGAGCTATATCTCAACTTTCATTTGGTACCGTGTTTGGTAGTCCAGGATACATGTAAATGACAGCTGAAATATAGGTTAGTTTGTAGGTCAAACCACTTTAATTTTCCACTATTTTTGACTTATTCTTTTTTATGTGTTCTTTAATATTCATGAATATGAAAATAAGATATTTCGAATATATATAATCATAGGGTCGCATACCTGTATCTCAACTATTATTTGTAGTCTAGGATAGTACGCAGCTGGTGTAGAGGTAATTTGGTAGGGATACCACCTTAATTAACCTACCAATTTTGTCTTATTTCTTATGTTTAAATTAATATTTATGGGTATTCAAATTAGATCATTTGTATATTTAATCATTTTCATCAAAAGAAAATGTCTGAACTTTTATTTAGTACCTAGTTTTGAAGGTAATCATAGTTAGTGGCTGACTTAGTGGTTATTTTGAACGTAAATCACCTTATTTTTCTACAATTACCTCTTATTTCTTAAGTATTAATTAATATTCATGAAATTTATTCAAATTAGATAATTCGTAAATTTAATCATTTTGGTCAAAATGCAATGTCTCAACTTGAATTTGGTACCAAGTTTTGCAGTCTACGATAGTTGACAGTAGACATATAGGTAATTTTGTAGCTATACCCCCTTATTTTTTCTATCTATTTTAACTTATTTCTTATGCTTTCATTCATATCTATGAATATTTAAATTATAAAATTCGTATATTTTATCATTTTGATCAAATGGCTATGTCTCAACTCTTATTTGGTACCAAGTTTTGTAAGATAGGACAATTATCAGCTAGCGTCGTGTTAATTTTGTAGGTATACCACATTAATTTTTCTACCAATTTTGTCTTGTTTCTTGTGTTTACATTAATATTCTTGAATATTTAAATTAGATAATTCGTATATTTAATCATTCTAGTCAAATGATTATGTCTCAACTTTATTTGGGTACCAATTTTTATAGTCTAGGATGGATTGCAGCTGGAGAACATGTAATTTTGTAGGTATACCCCCTTAATATTTCTACCAATTTAGTCTAATTTCTTAAGTTTACATTAATATTCATGAATATTTAATTAGATAATTCGCATATTTAATAATTTTTGTTAAATGGCAAAGTCTCAACTTTTATTTGGTACCAAATTTTATAGTCTAGTCTAATAAACAGCAGAAATATAGGACATTTTGTAGGTATACAACCTACATTTTTCTACCAATTTTCCCTTATTCTAATTTTTACATTAATATTCATGAATATTCAAACTAGATAATTCGTATATTTAATCATTTTGGTCAAATACTATGCCTCAGCTTTAATTTGGTACCAAGTTTTGTAGTCTACGATAGTTAGCAGTAGATATATAGGTAATTTTGAAGGTATACCACCTTAATTTTTCAACCAATTTTCTCTTATCTCTTATGCTTTCATTAATATTCATGAATATTTAAATTAGATAAATCGTATATTTCATCATTTTGATCAAATGGCTATGTCTCATCTTTTATTTGGTACCAGGTTTTGTAAGATAGGATAGTTAGCAGCTAGCGTCCTGGTAATTTTGAAAGTATACCACCTTAATTTTTTTCAAATTTTGTCTTATGTCTTATGTTTACATTAATATTCTTATTTATTTAAATTAGAAAAGTCGCATATTTAATTATTTTTGTCAAATGGCAATGCTCAACTTTTATTTGGTACCAAGTTTTGTAGTCTAGGCTAGTAAGCAGAGGACATATAGGACATTTTGTAGGTATACCCCCTTAATTTTTATACCAATTTTGTCTTATTTTTTACGTTTACATTAATATTCATGAATATTTTAATTAGATGAGACGTATATTTAATTATTTTAGTCAAATGGCTTTGTCTCAACTTTTATTAGGTACCAAATCTCATAGGTTAAGAGAGTTAGCAGCTGGTGTAGAGGTAATTTTGTAGGTATACCCCTTAATTTTTCGACCAATTTTCTCTCCTTTCGTATGTTTTCATTAATATTCATGAGTATGAAAATTAGATAATTCGTATATATATTCAGTTGGCCATTTTGCCAATGTCTTAACTTTAATTTGGTACCACGATTCTTAGTCTAGAATGATTAACAGCAATGTATATGCTACTTTGTAGGTGACAGCCCTTAATTTAGTCTACAATTTTTCTCATTTCTTATGTTTTCATTAATATTATTGAATATGTAAATTAGATAATATTAATATCTAATAAGAGCGTCATATTGCTGTTTCTGAAATTCTATTTTATCCATTCAAGAAAGAAAGACTAGATATTTCAAACAGATATACTTTTGTGTGAGTAAAATTTAAAAAAAAAGCAGAGAAGCAATATTTTAAGGAGGTACTTGACGACGCTCATCTATGGTGGTTTTACATTATTTCTAGTACCAGAGTAACCTCCCCATTTTATGAATGACGATACTCGATTTTAACGTATGATCCTCACAAATTGAATGTACAGATATATTTATATTTTATTGAGGCATGTATCATCATTTAGGACGATAATGTAACTTTTCTCCAAAAGTAAATCAGCGAATCTCCTATGCTCGTATCAAGTGTATTGGAAAAATGCATTAAAACGCTGTTTTTTCTACACAGGGATGGCAACTTTAGAAGCAAATTTCTGAGCTGTCAGGCATATCAGGATGTGGCAAATTACTTTTTTGAAAAGCGAAAAGAAAATTGTTTTAGAAATTATGAAGTTTTGGGGGTTTCAGATTAAATATAACGGTATTATAAGGAATGATATAGAGGAAAATATTAAATTTTATAGGGTAGTAAGAGTTATCCCCCCAAAATACTAAGTCAAATTTATAAAAATCAATAAAATTTATACAAATATAAATGACAGTAAACTTACTTTTAGAAAATAAAATAATTTGCGAAAAAGAACGTCTTTGAGTCAATACAAAATCAGTTAAAAAACCGTACTTTACGTTTCCGTTTTTTGCAAACACTGAGTTATCTCCCCATTTTCTAATATGATGCTACCAATTTTTGAGCGTACGACCCAATCAGAAATAAAGTAGAGTCATTTATCTTGAAGTTAAGACCTGTTTCATCCTTTATGACGATGAGGTAAGTTTTTCCGAAAATTTGAATTTCAGCAACGCGCCTAATAGACACTAAATGTCAACAGTTAAGCAAAAACAATTTTAAAAGACCTTTTCAGTACAGATATGTTTGTCGCAGTGCACATAGATAGATAGATAGATAGATAGATAGATAGATAGATAGATAGATAGATAGATAGATAGATAGATAGATAGATAGATAGATAGATAGATAGATAGATTAGTCACTGAAATATCCTGAACTTTCAATGTAAAGTGAGTACAGTATGGGTTGTTATACACTATGGATTTTTGATGTCAATTTCTTTGGGTAGCTCAATTTCATACATGTGGTCTTCACAAGGAGTGTAGATATTCATGACTGCGAAGCCATGTATCATGTCACATCTCAGCAGACTGCCTTCTGTTTGTTTGTTTGTATTGTTGCTTTACGTCCCAGTCAACAGCTATGGTCATTGTTAGATGGTCAGTTCACTTAACCATGCACACTTTTTCCTGAGCAAGCTTGAACAAGCGGTTAACCAGTACTTCGTGCACATACTTTCACTTGTAGCTGACCACAACCCTTCTTAAATGATTCAGCGGAAGGGAGAATGACGGAAGAAATTGTTTCAGGATCAATCTCCACAAAAGTATAGGACCAAGTCAGGATCGAACTCATGACCTTTGCAAGCACGTTATCGACTGGGCTACTCTGCCCGGTAGACTGCCCTCTGTATTTGTATCATGTTTCATCTCAACAGACTGCCCTCTGTGGATACTACAGTTGCAAAAATAAAATAAATATTAAATCACAAACTGGTGTTACTGTCATGTTTCAACTTGGCAGACTGCTTTCAGTTGGTAGAGTTGCAAATCAGTGTAGCAGGTTTCATCTCGACACATTGCTCTCTTTTGGTAGAATCGCAATCTGTGTATCACAGGGTTAATCCTAGCCCAAAATGATGATGGGCCCTTAAAATGGGCCGATGGGACATATCCCATTCAAATACATGCAAATTTCCAAATTTAATGGGCCATTTGAAATTTTTATGGGCCTAAGCAAAATTTGATGGGCCCAAGAATCCTTAATATCCACATTAGAGCTTAATTGACATGAGATTTGAATAGCTTGTATATGGGGCCCAGCCAAAAATAAAGTCCATTTTAGCAAAACATTAATAGTTTTCTCACAAAATGGATCGGGCCCACCCTTGGATGAACCCAGGTATCATGTTTCAGCTCAGCAGACGGCACTCTATAGATAGAGTTGCAAACTGTTATATTATGTTTAATCTCAGCAGACTGCCCTCTGTAGACCTGGTTTTAAAACGGTTTCTCATATTAATTCTCAGCAGATTACTCTCTGTAGATATGGCTGGAAACCGATGTATCACACTATACTCAGCAGACTGCCCTCTGTAGATAGATTTGCAAACCTGTTTATCATGTTTCATCTCAGCAGGCTGCTCTCTGTTGATAAGAGCTACAAACTTGTGTATCATGTTTCTTCTCAGCAGACTGTTCTATGTACTGATGTATCATGTTTACAAAGGTTAAAGGCAGATGACAATTTCAGGTAAAGCTTCTATGCAGAGAGGAAATACACGGGACAGAATGTCAGGCCTGATCTGAGTCCAGATTGTTTGAAATGGATATCGGCAGATAACAATGTCACATGAAAATTTAACGGAAAGTTTAAATACAGGTTCAACTTCAACTTGTCGTAACCTCTAAAGTGCCAAACATTCTGAACCTCGATAAGGCCTGGACAAAAAATCGGGCCTGATCTGGGTCCAAATTGTTTGAAAGGGTTATCAGCAGATGACAATGTCATGTACAGATGTAACGCAAAGTTAAAAAACATCGGTTTAACTCCAAACTTGTCATATCCTTTCAAATGCCTAACATTCTGACCCCCGATAAGTCTGGACAAAATGTCGGCCTGATCTGGGTCCAAATTATTTGAAAGGGTTATAAGCAGATGACAATGTCATGTAAATGTTTTTTGCTAAGTTAAAATACATAGGTTCAACTTCAACTTGTCATAAGCTCAAAAGTGTCAAACAGTCTGGAACCTGATAAGGCCCGGACAGAATGCCGGACCTGATCTGGGTCGAAACTCTTGTAAACATTACAGATTTAATGCAAAGGGTAAACTGCAATGGTTTGACCTAAAGTTGTCAGAACCATAAGCGTTAGGCCAAACTTAGAAATATTGTTGTTTGCCCTTGGAGCATTCTGCAATACTTTTGACCTGCATTAAGGGATGATTTGTCATGAAAGCAATTTTTACTCTTCTTGAGAGTGGTTGTTTTAGGCAGGTTTTTCTGCACACAAACAATTTGCTTGACTCGAGACCGAAGGGCCGTGGGTTCGAGCCTCACCAGCGTCACTGCGTTGTAGTCCTTGAGCAAGACACATTTATCCTAGCTTAGTACTGGTTCAACCCAGGAAGACCCTTCCCTTTATAACTGAAAGATTGTTGATGGGATGTAAAGAATCAAATCAAACAAACAAAACAAACAATTTTCTAAGAATATATTTTAAAGTTTTTAACTGTTTACAATTGACAATTCTCTAAGTTTGCAATGAGATTTAAAAAAAAAAAATCTTAACAAAAGATTGTAATAGAATTTTTTGTGTAGGGGCTTTATTCAGGGTCAGTCGGTAAGGGGAAAAAAATAAAATTTTAATTTAGGCCAATATCAGGCCTCGATGGCTGTTTTCCCAGACACCATGTATTCAGGGAGGTTCAAAATTGATAACTTTTTCAAATATCTAACTTTTGTCACAGCATCCAGATAATCCAAGTATTGCATGAGGGGAGACCATCCAGAGGGGAGACCAGACCCCCTTAAAAAACACAAGTTATATGGGCTTAGATAGGGAATAATTAAGCACCTGGATACCCCCCCCCCCACCCCCTGGAAAAAGTTGGACACCATCCTTACCACTGGAAGAATTGATGGACCCCCGAATTCCCCATGTTGTTTCCAAATGAATTGAGCTGAATTCCTGCGCCAATTGTAAATAATTTCACACAAATGATCCCCTTAACTCTTTTTAAACCAATAGAACATCCCATAGATTTTTATAAAATGAAGTTGGGATTGTGCATTGTATATAATAATTAAAAGGTCACAGGTTAAAATTAAAAAAAAAAAAATTTAATGTATGGCCAAAAAATGGAGGAGCTTTAACAACAAAAGAACGGACTTGAAATTCTATATATCTCGAGACATTATCAAGCTCTAGATAGATAAATGACTATTTTGAATGTGAATTCTGACATTCTCACACCTCCAAGTTTGACACTCAACACCTTTGGTACAATGCAACCTGTCATAAAAGCTATCCTTTTCAAAAAATGTTCTCAGCAATTTTTGTATGGATTTCCATATGAAGCAACAATATCAATACACGCACGGGTCCAAGAATTCTCGTCCGGGAGGGTAGATTCAAGGTGTATCTGCCATAAAAATCTTATTTTTTTTGTCCTCAACTTATTTTATAGAAGTCAATTGGTTTATTTCAAAGAAAATTTTAATTTTCCATGGTTCATTTTGGTCAAAATTAGACATTTCAAAGTGCTGATCAGACCTTGAAATTAAGGTTAATGAATTGAACTCAAACCTAATACCCCTCCCCCTACCCTCCTAACTATCAAAGGCCCTGATAAACAAAAATTTGAGCCTTTTAAGAATAATTATGTGTTTAGTGTTTCAGAAGAGCCGGCTCATTGAGACGCTTCTTTTGAGTACCCACGTTGGCACAACATATGTTTTATTTTGAGAAAAATGAAATATGATTTTCAAATATGCTCGCTTATCTGGAGGCCTGAACATTGTTTCTATCATTGGTTTTGCAGAAAATGTGCGGAACAGAAGCTACACCCTCTAAGCTACACAGATGGTGACATGGACTCACAATGCCAACAGGATCAGCACAAAAGCCAATATGTACCCCACATAATTTGTGAGAGCGGTTTAGGAGCAAAGATGTCTGTTTTGTTTGCTTGCTTAATAAAAAGGGTAAGTAAATTACCCCTATATCAGCTAGTGATAATTTTGTCATCTGCTGATGTTCTATGCAGCATGCCCATTCACGTACTGCAGTACGTAATTCACGCACAGAAACGGTCATGCACGCACTTATCATTTGGTTCCTACGTGCAAAAACGTAGAGTAATTTTTGTGCACGCATAACCAGTGAACGTTGTGTGTGAATCTCATGAAATTTTCAAGAAAACAAGTCCAGTTTTTTTAGAATTATCGGCTCAGATTTACCGCTGACTGGTATCTTGCATTGATAGTAAACTGTTTAGTATAATATAGCAAATCTCGGGCCACAGTCAACCACGCTTCTAGTAAAGTCAATATTGATTGGTTGTCTATTACTACTGAACCAATCAGCATTACGCTTACATATGCCATGTTAAGTGGACAGGCAAAATTGAAAGTACAGGGGCAGACTTGATTTAGCTGTTCTCTTTACTCCTTCCACTCCGAACAGACAGAACAGAAATCAAGTCCACTGGAACATTTGTGCTGGCGTACGCCGGAGTACTCCGTCTTCCGAGGTGGTGCAGACAGAACAGTCACGTGACCTGTTCCAAAAAAGATGGCGGATCATTGCCTGCATGCGCGGAAATATTTCGTATGGCTTGATTTATTCCGGAGTACTCCAAAGTGCCCAGTTTTACTTGTTTATGTGGCTGTTCTGGCGTACGCCGAGTACTCTAAAAATTGCTAAATCAAGTCCGCCCCAGATGTGTGGAAGAAGAAAACTTGATAAATTGCTTGACACGTTTCAGAGCTTTAATTTAAATATAGGAGTAACACAATCTAAGAGGTATGTGACATTTTACTGTATTCTATTTTTCAAAAATCATCTATCATTCTGAAGAAGAGGGTGATCTGGATACGTTTGTTTACATTTTCCGTCACCCCTCCCACTCTTCTTCATTCTGTCTTTACCCAAAACTTTCAAAGGCTAGGGTTATTGTGGTTGGGGGTGAATGAAACCGGGCTTACGCCCCTAGGGGAACCTATGCCCAAATTTTTCTCAGGTTGGGACTTAGTTTTTTTTTGCAGGGGGTGGGGTGGTTACTTGCAGGGCTCATTTATTAGCATTTTCACAGCATAATGATATCACTGTTATACACATCTAAATGATCTGATTTCATGGCCTCTATACGTTTACTATGAAAAAACAGCTCTAAAATATGTGTACCCTCAAAAATGAACATGTACCCCCAAATGGAAACACCAGGGGGTACATGTACCCCCAAACAGAAATATGAGTGGGCATGCTGGTTCTATGCAAACAGTTTGGAAGGCCTCCAGTAAAATATTTTACTGACCGTCCCAAGGCGGTACTTCTTTTGTGGATCTTTTATGTTTTTTCTGTCTTTCGTTTACTATGCCTTTGTGTAGGTCTGTTTATGTCTGCCTTGTGGTCACCTGCTGAGAAAGGGCTGACCTCTTGGCTCTCGTTTGTGGTGTGAGGCTGTAAGTTTGTCACTTTCCCATTGGTATCCTGGGTCAGGTGTGGTACTTGATTGTATCGATTCCTGATCTTTGCACCCATATTTACTTTAATACAGGGGTTGCCAGAGCTCATGATGAGAAATGTCTTTAAATGACATCTTCTCCTGAGCCAATGGTCCAAGTTTTAAATAATTTCACAGAAATGTTCCTCATGATGCCCTCTACCAGAATTGCACAAACAGTTTTGCTCCATCGAAAAAGGGGTTGGCAAACAGTTTGGACCCAGATCAGACAGGACACATAATGTTATCATAATATTCATTTATATTCCATAGGGAACAATGTATTTTACACATATGATAAATTTACTCTATTTCAATATTTCGGCCAAAGGCCTTTTTCAAGAAAAAACATGCACTTTAGTTTCAACTATACTTCTACCACGACCTCTAAGGCATGACCCTCGATTTATTCAATGCATTTACCGTTACAGTCACGCCTCAAAGCGTTTGGTGGAAGTATACATAGTCTCTGTTCCACCATTTTGAATTTGTTTATAATGATGTGTGACATCACGTTGACATGAACGTAACGCCACGACGTCGCACCGCTTTTCCCGTAAAAGTGGCAAAAAATACCTGTTTCATGCTCACCCTTACCAGGCATGAAATCCATCATGCTCACACGTACCCAAATACCAACAATTATTTGTATTCTCATACTTCTTTGCATGACAACACAAACTCAGAGCCCGGAAACAAACCCCCTCATCTTTAAAGCAAATATGGTTTGCATGCACAGTGAAACAAAGGTGAGAAGTTTTGAGATCAGAATTTCTTATGTTCAGGATTTTCGGAATTTTAAACTTTAGAAAAGTGGAACTGCGTGCCTTTGGAACACAGTTTGGGCCTTTCATCTTTTTGTACGATTTTTCTTTGCTAGCTGATTTAATTATTCATAAATGGTAAATGGCTTGAACCTGGATTAGGTCCGACAAAGTGTCAGACTTGATCTGGGTTTACTGTTTATAACTAAGTCTGTACTAAATTTTTTTTTTTTTTTTTTTTTCATTCTCACCTTTGTTTCACTGCGCATGCAAACCATATTTGCTTTAAAGATGAGGGGGTTTGTTTCCGGGCTCTGAATTTGTGTTGTCATGCAAATAAGTATGAGAATACAAATAATTGTTGGTATTTGGGTACGTGTGAGCATGATGGATTTCATGCCTGGTAAGGGTGAGCATGAAACAGGTATTTTTGCCACTTTTGCGGGAAAAGCGGTGCGACGTTGTGGCATTACGTTCATGTCAACGTGATGTCACACATCATTATAAACAAATTCAAAATGGTGGAACAGAGACTATGTAGTTGAAACTAAAGTGCATGTTTTTTCTTGAAAAAGGCCTTTGGCCGAAATATTGAAATAGAGTAAATTTATCATATGTGCATAATGTTATCATTAGTGTAAAACTTTGATGTTTTTTCCCTTTAAACAAATTATTATTTATACATTACAAGTTAAAACTTTTGTAAAATGCTTGCGATCTTTCAGAATTTTTTTTCTGTGAGTGACACCACAGAAGAATAAAAACATGACAGTCTTTTAAAGTGTAAAAGTATAAAGTAAGGGGTATAGATTAACTTAAGGGTGAGCAGCTTACAGACAACAGTAAAAGCATGAACAAAATTATCAATCATGCTAAGAGTTAAAGCATTATAAAGAAAATTCACAAAAAGTCCAATTTTTCAAGGTTTACCATTTCCCTGTTTAATACACAGGCAATGAAGGTCTAGGTCAAGTCCATTTTATCAGACAATGTCATTTGTTAATCACCTTGCAGACAGTTAGGACCTAGATCAGCACTTATTGAAAGTCAGTCCTGGTCTGCGTCCAAAATGTTAGACATTCTAATAACTAGTGTTTGAAAAAAAGTTAATTTTGAAAAAAAAAAGTCAGCAGACTACATAAAGCATGAAAAGCATTCAACAACTTAAAAAAAATCTCTCTGGTTTAAATGATCAAGCAGTGGCGGATCCAGAGTAGTTTCAGGGATTCGCTCGAACCCCCTCTACCCCCCCCCCCCCCCCCCCTCCCATTTTTAAATGTCCTATGAAAATGAAATAATTGGGTCTCAGTGAGGCCAAATTATTTCTTTTTCATAGGATACTTAGGAAAAATGAGATAAAATAAGCAAAGCGAACCCCCACACCTTTATATATTATGAACCCCCTTTGTGTGATTTACATTATATATCTTGTAATGTTCTATGTTTATAGTTATTGTTTGTCAAAATTGACCCGAGACATATGAATTTTCATTGTCCTTTCATCCAATCTTTCGGGAATCATCGTAAAAAGTGAGCTTTAGATTGTGGTACAATTACTTGTCTGAATGAAAGAATTCTACAATTTCTCGATAGCTTAATGGGTACATTTAACAGGATGTGTTTAGCATTCAAAAGATGTGGATTCAAATCTGGTTCTATTTCATTTATTTATTTATTTTTTTTAGTCTTTTTTCATTATTTTGTTAGTTAAAGGTGCATAGTCTGTAACTTTGATCTTTTAATTTTAGAAATAATGTTTCTATTTTTCAAGAACACAGTAAAAAAACTAAAATTCAGGTATACATTTAACCAATTTCGTAAATCTTAACAAATTATCAGTATTGATCAAAACATCAGCATTTATGTTAAAAATTAACTGCCTATAATTATTGGAGGGACGCAAGGGAAAAACAGCTGTTTTAACAAGATAATTCACTTTTTCATGCAGTTTACAGCTATAGTGAACAGATTTATTGTGAAAATATAACTTAATTTTACTTTTACAAATGATTTAAAAGAAAAGATTTTTTTTCGAAAAATGTTCATAGTTGCAGACTTAGTCTCTTAAAGTCTTTTTTTTTTTAATTTTGTGCACAAATGGATAATATATAATAACTATAAAGTAAATAAGACAGTCAGTGATTTTTTTCAGAGATTTAAATGCTTGTTTATGTATGTGCACATATTTTACTATTTTTCTATTTACTGGTCTGATACCAGTCTAGGTTCAGCAGGACAAGGGTTAATTTTAATATCTACACAAGTGCATTTTTTATAATATAGTAACCATATTTATCTTGACAAGCATCCATTTCTATTTTACTCTGCTTGCTGGATTTTTTTTATATTTTTGTCATCTGCTGTCTTTTTTTTTAAATTAATTTACCATATTGTTCTCAGAGAGTCAAACAGATTGGATTAAGATCTGGCCCAATATTTTGTCGGTCCTGATCTGGTTCCAAAACTGTTGGCAAAGGTTATCAGCAGACAACAATTGCAGGCAAAGAGTAAATTCAGCAGTGTATATCTAACCAACTTGCAGGGTTCCACTTATTAGTATGCATTTACAAGCAGAGTAGAAAACAATATACATCTTGATCAGCTGGCTTCAGGACCAGGTATTTTGTCATCTGCTGTCTTTTCTAAATTCATTTACTATATAGTTCCGTCATGATCACCATCAGAGAGTCAAACAGTTTGGATCCAGATCAGGTCTGACATTTTGTCAGTCCTGATCTGGTTCTAAAACTGTTTGCAAAGGTTATCAGCAGACAACAATTTCAGGCAAAGAGTAACTTCAGCAGTGTATATCTGACCAACTTGCAGGGTTCCACTTATTAGTATGCATTTACAAGCAGAGTAGAAAACAATATACATCCTGATCAGCTGGCTTCAGGACCAGGAAATTTTTTAGGTATTTTGTCATCTGCTGTCTTTTCTAAATTCATTTACTATATAGTTCCTTCATGATCACCATTAGAGAGACATACAGTTTGGATCCAGATCAGGTCTGACATTTTGTCGGTCTTGATCTGGTTCTAAAACTGTTTGCAAAGGTTATCAGCAGACAACAATTTCAGGCAAAGAGGAACTTCAGCAGTGTATATCTAACCAAATTGCAGGGTTCCACTTATTAGTATGCATTTACCAGTGACCTATATAAGAGTGACTGGAAACTCCAAGGAAAAACCAATGCTCAACTCAAATTGCTCTGTCGTGCGTCTTACACAGGTAAATGAGGGGGAATCGATATCATTTATTTACACGATTTGCCTTTATCACGGTTTTGCAATACACAGCGTAATTTCTCTATTGTTAACCAAAACTTTTAACACCTTTACAAACACAGAAATAGTATAATTACGATGAATTATGAATCATAAGGCATCTTAGTTTATGAAAACTGTCAAATAAAGACACAGACATAGCCGTGTATAAAGCTTTATTCGTTGTAGTGAAACAGGTATTTTCGAAGCCATTTTTGACGAATTCCGCAAAATTCATAAAATCAGCCAATGTTTACACGATCATAACTCCATAGGATTAGTCGTAACATTGCAGAAACATATCATTTATAAATATTTCATATATCTTTTTTTCGATTGCTGTAAACAAAATGTAGCAATGAGCGATATTTATTACGAAGTACGCTCTTTAATGAACCTATATATGCGGCGGTTTCTCAAGCTGCGTCGCCATTTTGTGTGTATACGATGGAAGGCGCGCCAGGTGTAAGTCAATTGATATCAGCCCCGACATACCTATGTGGCTGAAAAATAGAGTGTCTAGTCACTCTTATATAGGTCACTGGCATTTACAAGCAGAGTAGAAAACAATATACATCCTGATCAGCTGGCTTCAGGACCAGGAAATTTTTTAGGTATTTTGTCATCTGCTGTCTTTTCTAAATTCATTTACTATATAGTTCCT
Source organism: Loripinus fragilis (assembly GCA_964019695.1). Lineage (NCBI taxonomy): Eukaryota > Metazoa > Mollusca > Bivalvia > Lucinida > Lucinidae > Loripinus > Loripinus fragilis. The sequence continues at coordinate 30,900,167 of OZ026524.1, forward strand.
TCATGATCACCATTAGAGAGACATACAGTTTTGATCCAGATCAGGTCTGACATTTTGTCGGCCTTGATCTGGTTCTAAAACTGTTTGCAAAGGTTATCAGCAGACAACAATTTCAGGCAAAGAGTAACTTCAGCAGTGTATATCTAACCAACTTGCAGGGTTCCACTTATTAGTATGCATTTACAAGCAGAGGTGAAAACAATATGCATCCTGATCAGCTGGTTTCAGGATCCAGCTGATTCGGATCTATACTGTTTATGATCAAGGTCGGAGTATTTCACGAAAAAGCACAAATATCACCAAGATTTTGGCGAAAATTAATCAGTCTCATGTCAATTTGGGCAGTTTGAAAGAACTATATAAAGAATAGAATAGGATGGACAGTTTGTTTCTTTCTGGATCCAAAAATAACAACTTGTATCATTTTACCTATTCTTGTTAGCGCTTAGCCACCTCTGTCATCTGCTGATAACCTTTGTGAACAATTATATAGGAGGCAGACTGTTGATCCTGATCTGGGTCCAAACCGTTTGACTCTCTGATAGTGTTCCTGAAAGAAATTTTGTTAAAAAGTTAATTTTGAATGCTAAAAGTCAGCAGACAACAAAAAGGCATAAAAAGCTTGAAAATAAATGATAGAAAGAGATCTTTCTGTCTTCTGTCTTAATAATTGACTATAGAACAGTTTGTCACTCTAAAAGTGTTACTGAAAAATATTTTTGAGAAAGTCAATTTCTAAAAAGTCAGCAGACCGCAAAACATTAATGTGGGCATGACCAGATTGGTCTGGAAATTTATTGTTCATCTAAATTGAAGGATGTCTTTGTTGTTACCATGACAACAAATAGTAGGTTTTGACCACATGGTGAGTTGACCTGGTGACTAATAAACATAGAATTTTCAGGTTTATTACTGAAATGCACATACTAGCTTTAACAAAATGGGGTAGATACAGATGAGAAGCCGCTAACAGTTAAATCTTCAAGTCATGTCCTGCTAGAAAGTCTCCTGGAATTACATTTTGAATAAATGATTTTGTTCAGAGAACCAAATAAAAATATCCTTGATCAGACTGCTCTTCTTGAAGCATGCTGATCTGAGACTCTTTTTTTGAATATATGCTTATTTGCCTATATTAGTTGTTTAATTCTTTGTTGCAAATAGTTTGGGTCCAGATCTAGCCTGGAGGTTATTGATATAAAAAAAAAAAATGGACCTGTTTCAACAAAATATTTTTTTTAAGGTATGTCATTTTTTTTTATATAGCTTCAGCCTAGTGCAAGAATGAATAACAATGAGATCTAGCAGGAAAAGTTTATTATCATAATTATAACACATGCATACCTTGAAACATTCAACTCATAATATGGGCCAAACATTTGGTACATATAACATATCACAGGTTTATATAAACACAAATTTGCAGCGTAAAATTGTAAAAATCCCCTTACCCATAATTCTAAGCATATGACTTGGGTGCTCAAAAGAACCGTCTCATTGAGACGATTCTTTTGAGTACCCACAACATATGTTTTGGTTGAAAAATAAGAAAAGTATTTTTTTAGGGGGTACACACTCTTAACTAAAGGCCTGACATATGCTGTCAGTGAAGGCTCGGACAAGCCTGCACATGTACACAGTCTTGCTACAGCCTTCAGTATTTTGAGGCTAACTTTCTATTTATCCTATGTACTACACAAAGTTAACTCTGTTTCGCCAAACAGTATATTTGATTCTGATTCAAATTAACTCTTTGAATGCTGTTTTTTTTTTCATGCCTTTTTGTGGTCTGCTGTCATTTTTCAAAATTCACTTTTTCAAATAATTCTTTCATTGTCAAACAGTTTGGATCCAGATCAGGCCCAATGTTCTAGCGGGCCTGATTTAGGTCCAAACTGCAAAGATCATCAGCAGACGACAAAATTCGCCGCTAGGATTTTGAAAATAGGAGTAAAATTGCTGTTTGCCAGAGTTCTATTGGCACTTTTGAAAAAGTTTGAGTCAGAATCAAAAAGTTGGAGTAAAATAATCCAAATTTGGAGTTAGTGAGAACCCTGCGCTGGCAAGCAAAGTGTTAATACTACCCATGAAATGGCCAAAGCGTTACATGCATTGAGTTAATTTCATGTGCAATAGGTTTATGGATACCCCTATCTTTCACTTAATTGTATCTTTTTATACAGTCAACACAGACATACAAGAGTACACACACACAAAAAGAAGGTCAAACAAAAACGGCCTTAACCAGTTTCTGCCATTCACTACAAAATTTAATGTTGTCTGCTTGCTCAACTAACTCAACTGCTAGTACATGATTATGTACTTTGGTAGACTTTATTCTTCCTAGAGAACAATTGGATCAGAATCTCAGGCCTTTAGTAAGGGTGCGTAACAGAAAAACATTTTTCTTATTTCTCAACCGAAACATATGTTGTGGGTACTCAAAAGAACCCTCTCAATGAGAGGGTTCTTTTGAGCATCCAAAACATAAGCAAAAAATTATGGGTAAGAAAATATTTAAAATTCTACTCTGAAAATGTTTGTTTATTTAAACATGTCATCTATATTTCTTTGCTTTCTTCAGCAAATTATTTCAGCTCATCATTTGAAATTCAATTTCCTAAATACAGCACTAAAAGAGTTAGGTCCCTTTTTGTTTGATATGCTTATACCAGGCATACACATGGAGCAAGGACTACATAATAAAATAATAAAAAAAAAGTATACACCATAAATAATGGGCGGACAACAGAAAATTTGTGATCGTTCAAACATGATAAAATTAAAAGATCAATGGTCAGTTGTTTGAAACACTAACCCTTTTACTGCTATTCATGACAAATGAGTATCGGCGTGATTTCCAACAATGTGGTATTTTGAATAGTGTAGACTCAGACGAGCCTGTCCAGTCTCCTTTTGAGCTTAGAAACTCCAAATGCTGTTCGGTCAGTAGCTTAACACTCATAAAATATTCAAGGGACTAGCAAAGGCTCTGATCAGGCTGCACATATGCGCAGGCTGGTCTGAGCCTTCGCTGGTTTCACATACCACATTTCTGGAAATTTCATGTCCCGGCTCAAATGTTGGCTGATTTTTCATCTGCTGATGTACTTTGATGGCTTCTATTACAATATGAACCCATTTCAGATGGCTCCTCTGATCAGGGTTCATATTGTTTGCTTCCATGATAAAACTAGTCTTAAATGCATATGAATCAATGCAGCAGATGTAATAAGCAGGCAGCATTTTTAGAATTTAAATTACAACTTATCAACATTTCAACAAAATATAGCGAAAAAAATGTTCTTTTTAAACTCTCAGATGTTGCTAAATATTAAAATGCCAACAATGTTGGCATTTTAACATTATGAGCATTATAAATTACATGCTCAGTAGTTGATTTGAGCATGGATCAGGACCTGGCTGGATATTTTCTCTAATTTAAACTGCTTACAAGGTGAAAAAGTGGTAATGGTAAATTATATGGTCATGTATTTCATTTAAAACTGAAATGTGTGATCACTAAGGCGGTATTCAGTGGCGGATCCATAGTGTTTTGTTTTGTACCCCCTCCGCTACCACCGCTTTGAAATATGCTATGAAATAATTTGGTCTCAGTGAGACCGAATTGTTTCATTTTCACAGGATATTTAATAAAAAAGAAATAAAATCAGCAAAGCGAACCCCCTCCCTAACATCTTTATATATTTGCGAACATCAAATCCTGTAAAGTCTGACCAGACTTCCCAGATCTTCGTAAACACAATATGCTAATGCTCAGTGAGGACTTAAAATTGCTGGACAAAAACACAAAAGAGGAGAAATAGTTAGCATTTTTTTATATGTATATCTTTACATGCTGCATACTTCTTCGCGATTTTGTTGTCGTCTGCTGACTTCTTTCAATCAAAAAATCATTCAGGAACAAAATCAAAATGTCAAACTGTTTGGATCCAGATCATTCTCTTTCAGGAACAAAATCAAAATGTCAAACTGTTTGGATCCAGATCATTCTGTTGGTCCTGATCTGGATCCAAACTGTTTTCAAATGTTATCAGCAGATGACAAAAGTTACTGCTAGCAGGGAAATAGTCATCCTAGTCTCCTGGCCATGGTTTACCCTTGTCCTGCTGAAAAATCTACTAACTATACAGACTTGATTTCAAGATATTTTTCAACCTTTTCCAATTGTAAATTAACAGAACCTATATATACAGGACAAAAAAAATTTGGTTGTTTGAAACTTGTCCTTCATATTGGGTATATAGTCTTATATTAATCTAAGTATAAGTAGCTTCTTATCTATGCTCTACAGCATCTACTATCAAAAAATTACAGATAGGTAAATATACAGATGTCTGCAAATTATAGCTCAATATGGCCATGTGACTTATTATATGTCCACTTTCAAATTTTATCATACTGTCTCTGATCAAGTATTAGCTGTATTCCACCCTATAAGTGCTCTGTGTCTATAGTCTGACTCTTCAGAGCTAACTATGATTAATTAATAATAATAATAATAATAATAATAATAATGGAAATGTCCAGAATTATCTTTTTTCATATATATACTGGGCTTTAGATAAGCTTTATTTTCAAAAGAGTACTGTACTTGTCCATTTTTTAAAAAAGGTGTAACAAGAAATTTTTATGATTACTGATGACTATTCGTCTTAAAAAAACATACAAAGTAATTATTTCAATTGAGCCTGGGCTTGCTGTTTGTTTTCCTATGCTATTCATTAACAAAAAAGTAAACGATATTTAATTTCTCTTTGGCATAGTAGGTTTTGGGTTTTGCAGGAATACAACTAAGCCACAATGGGAATGGGGGTAGGGTGCGGGAGATGAAGAATTTTTGGAAAAAATAGTGCCATTCGGAGCATTATGAGTCCCCTTTAGGTGGCTTAAATTGTATGCTTAGGGAGGGGGTTGTGTGGAAATCATCAAAATGTAGAATCTTCAGGAACTAGGTGCTACGTAAAAACTTAAGAAAAAGATGATTTTATAGAAATTTATTCTCATAAGACAGATAGACCGAAAAACGATAATAGATAAATAGGACCAACTTTTGCATACGCCAATACTTGTTTGGATTTTGTGTATTGGATTCTCGCGACACAGGTCTTCTGATCACTTTTCTAAAAAGAAAAGGCGGCTGGATTTCAGAGATGTTTATGGAAAATACTGTTCCTTCTTGCAAGAAAGCATTGTGTGCTAGGATATGGCTTGAATTTAATGACTTTCTTTTGACAGCGTGTCGTGAAACCGAAAGCAAAACACACAGCATTCCTCTGTGGTTTCTGATTGTTTCCACAAGCTACACTGTTGATCCGTCGGAGATTTGCGCTTGCTTCATTTCTAACTGATCTATATTTAGAATGCAGTTACGAAGATTTGCTATGCATTCATGCCGAAAGGAAAAATGTTGGATTACTTCTACCTTTTTCCTATCGTGTGAACAAGAAACTAAATATAATATTTCGGATATTATGCTCTGGAAAAACATTGAATGAGGAATGCTTACTTTGTTTTTCGTACATGACACGTTCTAAAATTTAAGTAAACACATATCCTGCCAAATATTTGTGTTATTTACGCGGTACGCAAGCTTATCTAAAGCCCTTTATACATGTTAAAATGAAGTGGTGAAATAAATTTTGTGTTTCTCCTTGTGGAATGGATAATATTGTTTCTTCAGCGGCACTTAGAATGAGATCATTTTTCTGTATTTCACCCCTATAGACCCTATATTTCTAAAGCGGAATCTTCCATTTGGTGAACTGACTTGCCAATAAATGAAAGAAAAAATATTTGCCCTGAGTAGACTGCTCATTTAGCAGCATACACTAGACTAGAAAGAGAACATGTTTCCATGTTTCTCCACTTAAGATTCTGATTTTCTAAAATGGAATCTTCCAATCCCTTGCGAAAAATTGTTCCATATAATCCCAAATAATTGGTATATTCTAGAATGTTCTAGAAAGTCTCAGTCCAGTTCCAATTCTGCTTGAATAGAACTTTCTGGGATTTTGTGGTACTTCATTTTATATGGTATTTAATGGAATTCCATTAAATCCCAAAAGTTGGAACAATTGGTATTTTCTGTCACTATCTGGAACTGGAAAATCCCAAATAGTCTCAAATAATTCTACTTAAAATATAAGTGGGATTTTCTGTTACTTTCTGGGATAAATATTCCATTTAATCACAGAAAGTCCCAGTAGGTACTTTAAATGGGATTTATTAAGATTTTCTGGGACTTCATCAACTACTAGTAAATACCTTGGTTCCATTTAATACCAAATAATCCCAACCTAGATTTGCATAGGACCATTATATTCTGAACTCAGTCTGACCTTGAAATATGATATAATTGTGTTAACCTGGTTCTCTCATTTTAATGACTCAAGCTGAAATTCTTTAATCTTGCAGGAAACCAGAAAAAGATTCAAATAAACCTCATGGTTTGCAAGGCTCTAACTATTTGATAAATTCTGTATTAATTTTGGATATATACTGCATAAACTGCACAAAATAAATCCTACAAGAGACGATGTGAGTAAATAGAACATATTTCTATGCTTATAAATTATACTTGCATGAGACTTCTCATCATTTAATTTAGTTTCTCAGAAACAAAGCCATTTGTAGTTGTTTCTTTCTTTGAATGCTGATGGAAGACACTTATTACTGAATTGTGTTCATTATGGTTATGCAATTTTACCATTATCAATTTGATTTACAGCAGCATTTGTGGCAGTACAACACTTAGTTAGTTTGGTACTTGTAAGCATACATTAGTGACTATGTTTATTACTGAATTTACAGGATAGTCAGGCTGATCATTGGGGCTTATTTTTATTTGAATTTTTTTTATCACCATGCTCTTTTTAAAAGGTGTTGGGAGATATTGTGATTGCCTTCGTCTGTATATCAGGTTTTTGTTTGTTATGCTATTATCCTACCAAATTTGTTGAGCAACTGGTGTATGCAAAAGCAAAATTCCAATACCCCAATGATCTGGGATGTAGGTCAAAAGTGCCCTTCGGTCTGCCCATTTGCCTGCAATACTATCACCTTGCAAATGGTTTGTTTGTTTGTTTCTGTTGCTTTACTCTATGGTCATGGCGGGATGGTCAGTTCACCTAACCACACTTTTTCCTGGGCAAGCTTTAACAAGCAGTTATTCAGTACTTTGTGCACATACTTTCGCTTGTAACTGACAACAACCCTTCTTGAATGATTCAGCGGAAAGGAGGAGAATGACCATAGAAATTATTTCATGATCAATCTCCAGGAAAGTATGGGACCTGATCGGGATCGAACTCGCGATCCCTGGATCTGCATTCAGACTCACATCTGTTGCCAGAGACATTACCGACTGCACAAACGGTCATACTGAATCTAACCAGATTTGTTTGGTGACTAACTTACACAAGTGGGTGAGCAGGAGTATTACCGTTTTTTTTTATCCCCCTTGCATGGGCCCCAGTGAGTGTGCATTTTCTGGCTTTGCTGTCTCTTTCTGAATCGCTGGGTAGAACTCAACCAAATTTGTGAGCAACTTAAACAAATTATATATACAGGAGCTTATTTTTGGGTACCCCACTCAGAGACGCCCTGAAAAGGGGTCAAAAGTGTCTGCCCATTCTTCTTTTATGCTAATCCAAACATGCTGGGCTGAATTCAACCTAATTTGTTGAAAGGTCGACTTTCTCACAAGTGGGGAGTGCTAAAGAACATTTATTTTTTATCCTTCCAGCCAATCGACCTTCCAAGTTACTAGTTAAAAGTGTCTGTTTATCTGTCCATTTACTAATTATGCTATCCCCTAACCTGCTTAATTTTGGATATGGTGAACCCACAGGGAATTAATACAGGAAAGTTATATAAATGGACCTGTGCTCAACCAATTATAAACGCTTGATCAGAATTTGGGCACACTGAAGGTGTTAACCAGGTTTTCTGGGTGCCAATATAGGTACAAAATTATTCAATTAAGTAAGAATTAAAGTAATTTTTAGCATCAGTACTAAGTAATATCAGATTGTAGCATTGGTGGTACTTTCAAATTTTGGTTTCAGTACTATTTGGTATTATCTGGTACTTTCAGCTTTTTGCATTGGTACTATATGGTATATTGTGGTACTTACAAATTTTGGTATTGGTACTATTTGGTATTATATGGTACTTTTCAGATTTTGGTATGGGCAATATTTGGTATTTGGTGGTACTTTCTGATTTTGGTATTTATACTATTTGGTATTTTATGGTACTTTTAAGTTTGGTATTGGTACCATCAGTATTTTCTGGTTTTAGTATTGGTACTATGTGGTATTTTGTGGTACTTTCAGATTTCAGTATTGGTACTATTTGGTATTTAATGGTACTTTCAGATTTCGGTATTGGTACTATTTGGTATTTTATGGTACTTTCATATTTTTGTATTGGTACAATTTGGTATTTTGTGGTACTTTCTGATTTTTGCAATGGTACTATTTGGTATTTTGTGGTACTCACATATTTTGGCAGTTTTTGGTATTTTATGTTACTTTCAGATTTTTAGTAGGAAATGGTACTATATGGTATTTTATGATATTTTCAGGTTTTGGAACTGGTACTTTTTGGTACTTTATGGTACTTTTCCGTGAAAACTATACATTAGCTAGAAAAGAAATGGAATTATCTGTTACTATTTAGAACTTCTAAATTGCTGAATTGGGATTTTGTGGAAATATTTGGGACTCTTGTCAATACAGAATAGAGATTTTCTGGGATTAAATGGTATTTTAATAAATGAACAGGTTGGGATTATTTAGGATTTAGTGGAACCTGATCAAATGGGACTTTCTGGGATTAAATGGTATTTTCAGTACCAGAAAATACCATAAAATCCCATATGCCATTTAACATTCCATTTAATTCCAAATAATCCCAATGTTGGGATTTATTGGGATTAAGTGGTTATCCCAGAAAGTACCATTAAAGTGAGTTCCAGAAAGTTCTAGAACAGTACCAATAAATCCCACTTCATTTTCGCAAGGGATTGGTGAATTGGTCTTATACATACTAGCTTTCAATAAATAAATATACAAGTAATAATTATCCCTGAGTAGATTACTCCTCCTATTCAGGTTGGTCTGTGACTTTTGTGTTTTTAGTTCTCTGAGCAGTGAAGTTATGGAATCCATTGAGTTAAAATTTTGAAAATGCAGTGACTTAATCAATCACTCTTCATTGACAGTTATAAATTAACACTTTAGCTTGTCATATGTTGTAACCTTTGCAAACAGTTTGGATCCAGATTAGGACTGAAATTCTGGATCCAATTTGATAAAATGTCGGTCGAGATCTGAATTCAAACAGTTTGACACTCTTTTAGTGTTCCTGAAAGAATTATATATATGTAAAACAAAATGAAGTATACTGCTCAAAAAAAGATAAGGGTCAAACAATTATTTACGAATTAATATTCCCCATTTAATACTATAGTAGCAAAATAACGCTTATCATAATTTCTTCGGTCAAACATTGCATTAGTTAAGATGTTTAAGCAAACAATTAAAAAACAAAAGTGAATAAAGGGTCATATCTGAAACACACATCCTTTTCATAGAGATAGGCGGGGTAATGTCTTTTTAAAACTTATACCTGGGAAGCATTCTTACTCATTTTGGTCAGTTCTAATATCGTGTGTGGCCTCCACGAGCATCAATAACTTCAGTACAGCGTGTCCAAAAGCTCAGCACTAGAGTTTTTATGTCTTTACGAGGGATTCGTACCCATTCCTCTACAAGAGCATTTGCAAGCTGCTGGGCTGTTTGTGGTTGTGCCAAACGTGCATTTATTTGTCTCTGGAGAGCGTCCCAGGCATGCTCAATTGGGTTGAGGTCAGGTGAGCGTGAAGGCCAATCCAAACGTTCGATACCCTCATCCTCAAGATAATCATTAACTACACGAGCCCTATGGGGACGTGCATTATCATCCATTAAAACAAAGTTATCACCGACTGCCCCTGCAAATGGTCGAACATAGACATCTAGAATTTCGTCTCTATAGCGTACGCCAGTCAGTGCCCCATTTTGGATGACATAGAGATCGGTGACTCCATCAAATGAAATGCCTGCCCATACCATAACAGATGGACCACCCCATTGGTCATGTTCAGCAACACAACAGTTAACAAACCATTCTTTCTTCCTTCGCCAGACACACTTGCGTCCATCACTATTATCAATGCAGAATCTTGACTCATCAGTGAAGAGGATTTTCCTCAAACTACCCAATGGCACGTCTTCATACTGTGCTGCAAATTGACGCCTTGCGGTTCTGTGATCACGTGTCAATGGGGGTCTCACAGCTGGTCTCCGAGCATGAATGCTGTTGTCATGAAGACGATTTCTGATTGTCTGTTCACAAATAGTGATACCAGTTGCATGAAGGAATTGCTGGTTTAGAGTTCTTGCCGTGTCAAACCCCTACGTCAAGACATGGTGACAATATACAGGTCATCCACTGCTGACGTCTTTCTTGGACGACCACTTTTTGGTCGTTCTTCAACACTCCCGGTGTCAAGAAAACGCTGCCATATTCTCTGAACAACAGATTGCGTGACGCCAAACTGAGCGGCTGCATAACGCTGGGTTGCTCCAGCCTGAAGCATACCTAAAATTCTCTCCATGTCTCTAACAGACAAATGTCTTTGATTTGGCATTTTTGTGCACAAATGACTTCTGGTACCACAAATAAGCAAAGCACAGTAAAAAATTGCTCTAAAATCCAGAAATGCAACTCTTCAAACAAGTGACTTCCACACAATAATTATTCGTAAAAGTCGTGTAGGCAATATGAACACAGTTTACCCGTGCTATACGTGCGTTCATGCAAGAATAAACACAGTGGTCAGTTACCCCATGAATCGATATATGTTAATATAGTTCAAACTTTAAAGAAAATAACTTGACAAAAAACAGTTTTACGAAAATCTGTTTGACCCTTAACATATTTTGAGCAGTATAAGTCAGCAGACGACAACAAAAGAATAAGAATAAACAATTACATGTACCCAGAATGCAAAGAGTTTAAATATAGAAATTTCAACCTGTGACTCCTTCACATACAAAATGGGCAAATCCATGTTTATTGTAATTTTGATCTAAGATACTGAGTTATGCAGCACCTGAGAACTTATAAACAGACCTTTAACATTGGTATGGCATTTAGCATACGACAGCAAAAGCATTAACAAAATTACTCCACCCCTCACTTCCCCACCCCCCGCATGCAAAGAATCAGTTTATAGTCTTGTAGGTCAATGTGGTTAAATAGGAGCATAAATTAACTCAGTATGCCGAGTAATTTTTCATGATTTTTTTGTCATCTGTTGACCTTTTTAAAATAAATTTTCAAAAAATCTTTCAGCTGGGACGCAACCATGTAGTGTTAACATTTTGGATCTAGATCAGGTCCAATGTTTTGTCTGGCCTGATCTGGGTTCAAACTGTATGAAAAGATCAGCAGCAGATGACTTTTTGCCACTGGCAGACAGTTCCTTACATGGGAATATTTTGTCCTGAAAAAGATGTCTGCTTATTACAACTGTGCTGCCTGTATATTCAAGTGCACTTCAGCCTAGATCTTATGGAAGCATGACCTTAGACTGCTCACAAGGAGCTGTCATAGACTACCTATATAGGCCACCTAAAAACTTAAGCTGCAGCTTAGGGAGCAGATAACAAAAGTAGTGAGTGGTGGTAATGAGTTTTAAAAGATATTTTACATATGTAGAACCTGTTAAGATAGCTCAAGCAGACAACAAAAAAGCATTCAAAATTACCCAGTAAGATGCAAAATTAAAGACATTCCACAGGGACAGAAATACTATATTTTTAGCTCACCTGAGCCGAAGGATCATGGGTAAGCTAATAGTATATTAGTCACTCCGTGGTCCACAATTTTTTTTAGAAATTTTAACATACAAAATAGACCCTCAATTTGTATGCGATGATACACCACAGATGATGTGGGTTAAGTAAAAGCAATTTTACATAGTTTGGTATTCAATATTGGTAGAAAAAACTGGTGATAAGACCCAGACTGTAAGGGAGCGAAATTATATCAGAATTTACACTTTCATTTTTATTCTTGCAGGTAACAAGGACAACCATAGAATCTCTGATTGGTTTGGAAATTCGCCAAGATCCAACCATTAGGACATAGGAGTAAGCTGCCCTTGAGCTTTGGAAAAATCCCCATAGACTTATTATGGGAGACATGTTATTACCCGTATTTACGCACATAGAGTGGATGTGGTAGGTTTTTTCATTTTTGTTGGTGTTAGTACTACATGTACATAGAAAAACACACTGTATGCCAAAGGGACAATATAGAATTCAATCTTTTTGGAATTTTTGGCATGTACATTGTGATTTATGTAAGCATTTAGGAATAGATTACAGTCATTATGAAACATCACGGGACCGGCGGTCCTGACTGGCGGATTAACCTCCAGTCTGACAAGAGTTACCTCGTCACAGGACCGACTGTGCCCAAAAGTTACTGTTTTGGCGGAATATAACAAAATACTCTGTTTTAATCAACCAATCAAAAGTCATATTGGAAAACTGTGTTTAGCAGCAATCAATATTTTGTTTACTGAGCTGTCTTGGATATTTTGCCTTCATTGGTCTTTATACATAATATTACATTCAAACTTAAAAACTTATATTTTTTTCTTTTTTTGTTGTTCGTTCTCATATGGTGTCGGTCTGGTGAAATTGTGGTTTGTCAGTCCACCAGACCGACTGTCCTGTAAAGTCTGGGAAACTTTCTTAAACTCTGAGATTAGAGTACCAATCCAGAGGGTCTGTCAGGGTTTTATTTATTTCTTGTAAATACCAACTTTTAAGTGCTAGAAGTTTGATCTGGGGTACGTAAAATTCTTTCACATCATAAAGTTTTAACAGCTGGAAAAAGAAACTTGTTTTATGAGAAAAATTCAGAATAAAAGTGAATTGCACCAAAGTTGTAATTTTGAGTTTAATGTGTGTCCATTTTGTAACCTGGGTAATTTTGCTTGCTTTTTTGTCATCGGCTGTTTTTTTCCCCTAATGTTCTTTCAGAAACACCATCAGAGAGTCAAACAGTTTCGGTCCAGATCAGTCGAGCCTGATCAGGATGCACACAGTTTGCATTTTTAGGTTATCAGCAGATGACACTAGATACCAAAGTGTTAAAAACCCTTCCAAATGTTAAATATGAGTAATGAGATGGGAGTACTTCAAAGCAACTAACTAGCAGGCGGCTGAGAATACATGGTGTACTCCAAGCACCATACTCTGAAGTCATCAAACCTAATCCACTCAAGTTTAAAAAACTTCTATTGGGGCTTTGAACATATTAGTTATGTGATTATGTTATACACATGTTCAAGTCAGTATACAGCTCATTTCAAGTGGTCAATAACCTGGCACCTTTTCTGACTATTAATGACAAATTAATGACATTTAATGTGTTGGGCCTGATCTGGATCCAAACTGTATGATCCTGAATGATTTATGTTATACACATGGTCAAGTCAGGATACAGCTCATTACGAGTGGTCAATAACCAGGCACCTTTTCTGACTATTAACTAGATTTGATTTTATGACAAATTAATGACATTTAATCAGTGACCGGGAAAGGCATGCGCCATGCGCCATAGTCCCATTTAAAACGGAAATGTCACATCGATTTTTGCAATGGATGCGCCCAGGTCTCTTTCCGATTTTTACGATCATTTTTGGTACGAAATAGGTGAGTACGAAATAGGTGAGTACGAATAAATAAATACAGACGCTGTGATTCATGCTTTTCATTTACAATAAAGCGCCCGAGTAACTATACATGTTTTAATGACGTCATACGCTGCAAATAGTAAACAGCGTCTGCGCTGTAACGATCGCGGATCAAGAGTTATTTACTTTTGTTTTGACCATGCCACCTAAAAAAAAATTGAAAAGACCGGATAATCAGGGCCTAATCAGTAACTTATTTAAATCATCCACTCAAGATAAGCCATTTAACCCAGTTTCATCTCAAACATTGCCCGGCCCCGAGTCCGATAAACAACCTGTCACAAATGTCACAGAATCTGACTCCACGCAAATTGTAGACCGAGTGTCGTCGTCGTCTGAACAAAGTTTGCCATCTACGTCAGATGAGAATTTGTCACCATCGTCTTCGGAGCAGTCGGGTCATAAGGCTAAGAAAACTAGGAAAATACAAGATAATTGGTTGAAAATTTGGCCATGGCTCTATGTCGAGAATGATGAACTTTTTTGTCGAATTTGTGTTGATTCCAAGAGAAAAAATGTGTTTGCTACTGAGGGCAAAAATGTCACATTGGTTTTCAAAATGTCACATTGATTTTGGAATATGAAGGGCCATTGTCGCATAGAAAAAAATTCTTTCCCGGTCACTGTTTAATGTGTTGGGCCTGATCCGGTTCCAAACTGTATGATCCTGAATGATTTATGTTATATATACACATGGTCAAGTCAGTATACAGCTCATTACAAGTGGTCAATAACCAGACACCTTTTCTGACTATTAACTAGATTTGATTTTATGACAAATTAATAAGAGGATAAAACATTCTTTTCCGTATATTAACATTTGCCAAGCCCGAGTGTGATACTGTGTTGGAGCCCGAACGGCGAAGCGGTGAGGGCTGCAACATATTATCACACGAGGGCTTGGCAAACGTTAATATAGGGAAAAGAATGTAATATCGTCATTGTTATATACCTTCCTTGCAAGCATGAGTAGTCCAAATAATTTCATTCAATTGTATGCAAAAAATGTCCACCGTAACATCATGAAGCGTACAACGATATCTCATCGGATAGGCGGCAATCAAAAACGTCAATATTATCGACAAACTTAGACTAAAAATTGTAAAAAACAGAGTTTTTTATTGCCATTAGTCGCCCGACTGGCGACAACTGGCAATGGAAAACACAGGTTGTAGCGATTTCTGACCCGCTTTCATCGATTGTTCCTCAAGAGTTTTCGATTGCCACATATCTGGTATGGAAACATTTTTTCAACAGGAACAAGAAAAATGTAAATTATTCCTAGTAGCCCTTGTTTCGGATTGCTTTGGCAATGTAATCCGTGGGCCTATATTCAATAAACACTTCACATAGGCGGCAATCCAAAATGATAATACTATCAACGAACGTAGATCTAAGATCGTTAGAAACAGAGTTTTTGATTTCCGTTTGTCCACAGACTGAAAATTTTTCCTAGTAGCCCTTGTTTCGGATTGTTTTTGCTACGTATTCAGTAGGCCTATATTAAATAAACACTTCAGAGAGCGGCAATCGAAAATGTCAAATATATCGACGAACGTGGATCCAGGATCGCTAGAAACAGAGCTTTCGCCTGCCGTTTGTCGCCCGACCGGCAACAAATGGTTATTGAAAACACAGTTTCCAGCAATCTGTGATCCACGTTCATCGATTGTTGAGAGCATTTTCGATTGCCGCCTGTCCGATATGATAAAGGAGAGTATTTTATGCTAATTGAAATAGTTTGGTCATTTCTTCATAAAACATTAGCAACGATTATCTTAACTTGCAGATGATGTCCGTGAGCAGGCTTTAATGGCTGCTCTGCTGCCATGTATTAATGGGAATGAAGCCCGGGGACAGTGATTTGTCGCATTGGGACACGTTAAATTTAGATGAAAAGTACAACTGTCAGCGATTGAAACACGTCAAGTGTCTATAGTAAACACTCATAAGGTATATAACAATGACATTTAATGTGTTGGGCCTGATCTGGATCCAAACTGTATGATCCTGAATGATTTATGTTATACACATGGTCAAGTCAGTATACAGCTCATTACAAGTGGTCAATAACCAGGCAACTTTTCTGACTATTAATGACAAATCAATGACATTCAATGTGTTGGGCCTGATCTGGATCCAAACTGTATGATAATGTATGATTTATGTAATACACATGGCCAAGTCAGTATACAGCTCATTACATGTGGTCAATAAGCAGGCACCTTTTCTGACTTCTAACTAGATTTGATTTTATGACAAATTAATGACATTTAATGTGTTTGGCCTGATCCGGATCCAAACTGTATGATCCTGAATGATTTATGTTATACACATGGGCAAGTCAGTATACAGCTCATTACAAGGAGTCAATAGCCAGGCACCTTTTCTGACTATTAATGACAAATCAATGACATTTAATGTGTTGGGCCTGATCTGGATCCAAACTGTATGATCCTGAATGATTTATGTTATACACATGGGCAAGTCAGTATACAGCTCATTACAAGGAGTCAGTAGCCAGGCACCTTTTCTGACTATTAACTAGATTTGATTTTATGACAAATTAATGACATTTAATGTGTTGGGCCTGATCTGGATCCAAACTGTTTGTTGACATTCTCAGGGTGTTCCTGAATGATTTATGTTATACACCTGGTCAAGTCAGTATACAGCTCATTACAAGTGTAAATAACCAGGCACCTTTTCTGACTATTAATGTCAAATTAATGACATTTAATGTGTTGGGCCTGATCTGGATCCAAACTGTATGATCCTGAATGATTTATGTAATACACATAGTCTAGTCAGTATACAGCTCATTACAAGTGACCAATAACCAGGCACCTTTTCTGACTATTAACTAGATTTGATTTTATGACAAATTAGTGACATTTAATGTGTTGGGCCTGATCCGGATCCAAACTGTATGATCCTGAATGATTAACGTTATACACATGGGCAAGTCAGTATACAGCTCATTACAAGGAGTCAATAGCCAGGCACCTTTTCTGACTATTAACTAGATTTGATTTTATGACAAATTGATGACATTTAATGTGTTGGGCCTGATCTGGCTCCAAACTGTTTGACGACACTCTCAGGGTGTTCCTGAATGACTTATGTTATACACCTGGTCAAGTCAGTATACAGCTCATTACAAGTGTCAATAACCAGGCACCTTTTCTGACCATTAATGACAAATTAATGACATTTAATGTGTTGGGCCTGATCTGGTTCCAAACTGTATGACCCTGAATGATTTATGTTATACACATGGGCAAGTCAGTATACAGCTCATTACAAGGAGTCAATAACCAGACACCTTTTCTGACTATTAACTAGATTTGATTTCATGACAAATTAATGACATTTAATGTGTTGGGCCTGACCTAGATCCAAACTGTTTGACACTCTCAGGGTGTTCCTGAAGGAATTTTTCGAAAAAGATGGTTTTGAAAAAATCAGCAGATGACAAAATGTATGAAACAAAGTAATATGTAAAAGATGTGGGTTTCATAGGTTTAGATAAACCAAAAATTGCAGCGTAAAATTGTAAATATTTTCTTACCTATGTTTTGGTGCTCAAAAGAACCTCTCATTGAGACGGTACTTTTGAGTACCCACAACATATGTTTTGGTTGAGAAACAAGAAAATTATTTTCTGGTACACACTCTAAACAAAAGGCCTGGGTTTTTTTCTCAGAGAGCTCCTTTAAACTATCTGTCTTCTGTAATTTTGCATGCTTTTTTGTCATCTCCTGATTTTTTCCAAAGTCATCTATTATGAAAATTTCTTTAGAGCGTCCAAGAGAATGGATCCAGATCAGACCAATTGTTTTGTCTTGTCTGATCTAGGTATATCAGCAGATGACATTAGTGTAGAAGGCAAAGAGTTAACAAAATGTGAGCCTGATATCCTTTTTGTGGAGCGTAGACCAGATCAGATACCACAGAATGTATTGTCTTTACCTTCAGTTCGCAAAAAGTTTGGATCAAGATCTTAGGTCCAATCTGTTTGTTTGGTCAGGCCTGATCTGGTTCCAACCTGTTTGCTAAGATTATTGGCAGACTACAGTTAATAAACATAAGCCTAGTACATGTATCCTGTTTGCGGGGCATAGGCAAACAGTGTAGCCCCAGATCAGACTACAGAATGTGGGGTCTGATGAAGGTCTCTACCATTAGAATGTCTACTAGTTTGGATCCAGATCTGGCCCGACATTTTGTTTGGCCTGATCTTGGTTCAACCATGTTTGCAAAGATTATAAGCAGAAAACACTAGTAGACAGCCATAACCAACATGACAGACATAACCAACATAATAGGGAGCACAGTCGCTCAGTGTAGAGTGTGTGACTTGAGGCTGAGGGGCCGCGGGTTCGAGCCTTACTAGCATCACTGCCTTGTGTCCTTGAGCAAGACACATTAATTCTTACTTTAGTACTGGTTCAACCAAGGAAGACCCGTCCCTTATTAACTGAATGATTGTTGGTTGGACATAAATGATCAAATCAAACAAACAGACAAATCAACCCAGGAAGGTCCGTCCGTCCCTTCATAACTGAAAGGTTGTTGATGGGATGTAAAGCATCAAATCAAACAAACAAAATAACCAAAATAAGCCTAATCTTCTTTTTGAGGAACAAAGCCAAACAGTGCAGACCCAGATCGGACACCTATTGGGTAATTTGGCATGCCTTTTGGTTGTGTGCGTTTTTTTTCAAAGTCGTCTTTTTCAAAAAGATCTTGAGATTATCAAACATATTGGGTCCTAATCCGGCCCAAGGCTTTGTCGGGCCTGATCTGAGTCCATCCTATTTGCAAAGGTCATCAGCAGAGGAATTGAAATAGTAGGAAAAGTCTTAAAGTTTACTTTTTTTGTGGGACATAGGGAAATAGTGTAGATAAGGTCAGAGGCCACAGAGCATGTGGTCTACACCAACAAAGTGCAGACTTGGGTTGATTGTATTGATTCCTGATCTTTGCCTTCTTCCTCACATTATTTGTTCAGCATAGATAACATATTCCTGGCATACACGTCTAGATAAGAGTTTGGTATTAAAAATAGTTTTTCTTATTTTCTAAAGGAAACCTTTGTTGTGGTTATTCAAAAGCGATGTCTCAATGAGACACTTCTTTTAAGCATCCAAAACAAATGTTTTTGGGGGCCCCTGGCTCGACTAAATAACGTTTAAAAAATCCCTGTTACTCTATGCAGGATATGAGAATCCATTATCCAAAATAGCACAGTATGGCCCACTCTATTTCTTTCCAATGTCTTCACTGCTGTCAAAGGATCTAAGTTTTGTATTTTTATTTGATGAATTTTGCTCTCACATATTTAAAAGTTGAATTTGCAAATTAACAGTAACCCTTGATATTCTTCTTACAGATTCATGGACACTCATTTGCTGTTACACCAAATGTGAAGACAGTCTCATACCCAAACTATAGCAGATGCTAGATGAGAAAAAGGATAAGTCAATTGTAAAACTGAAACCATGCAACACATCCTTGAAATTCAGGGAGGACTATAGAATATTGTTCAGCAGGATAGAATGTTTTATGGAGTAAAATTTGTATATGTAAATCTGCAAACTGATGGACAAGCCATCTGGCAAAAAAGCAAGAAGTTGCTGTACAAAATCACTGAATTGGAGAAGAGTAAAAATCTTTGTAGTAGACAAGTGGGACAGATTATTATCCCCATGCTTTTGTATCGCCTGCGAAGCATGGTCGACACTTAGGGATCATGTCTTCGTCGGCATAATAGTTCTCCCCATTGTCACACATTGGTTACCAATCGATAACCCTTGAAGGGATGCATCAATTTCATTCAAACTTCACAGAAGGGTCAAGCATCATAAAATACAGGTCAACTTAGAAAAGGGGGGTAATCTGCAAATTTTTTACTGAGTTATGGCTAATTTTAGCTCACCTGAGGGGAAGGCTCAAGGTGAGCTATTGTGATCGGTCTTTGTCCGTTGTCAGTAAACTTTTTCTTTAAATGACATCTTCGAACCACTGGTCCAATTGTAAAATTACTTCACATGAATGTTCCCCATAATGCCCTCTATGTTGTATATCAAATTAAACAGGAACCACTATTGCAGCAACATGGTTGCAAATATTTTGCCCATAGACCCTCCCCGAATCATGGGGTGGGGTCACTAGGTCAAAATTCAAGTTTTTAAAAACATGGTCATGTTGTATATCAAATTAAATGGAATCACGAATGCAGCAACATTGTTGCAAATATTTTGCCCCCAGAATCCCATCCCCTTACCCAGGGGATAGGGTCAAAAGGTCAACTTTCATCTTTTCCAGAATGTCATGTTGCATATCAAATTAAAGGGAATCAGGTATGCAGCAACATGGCAGCACATATTTTTTTCCCGCAGACCACCATCCTCCCCCTGGGGGATAGGGTCAAAAGGTCAAATTTCAACTTTTTCAGAACACTGTCATGTTGCATTTCAAATTAAAGGGAATTGGGTATGCAGCAGTCAACTGCCCCTGCCCCCACAGGGCTGGAAAATAGCACTTATCTGCTCGGATTTACATGTGCCATAGGCTGCAGGGCAAGTGAAAATTTTGATATTTCTAGTGATTTTTTTTCAATATATATATATGCAAATACTTTGTGATGCAGGGCAAGTGCTATTTTATGATATTTCAAGGCCTGCCCTGACTAATAAAACATTATTTAGCCACTTTTGTCTGCTTCCCTGGTCTGTAAATGTTCTTATTTAGCTTATACTGCAAACAATACAGACCCAGATCAGACTGCTTCCCTTGTAAACATTTCCTTCCATGAAAAATCTTATTGAAAAAAACCCAGTCTGTAGTGCATTTGAATGTATGAGCAGACAATAATTTAAGGAAAAAAGTAATCGCTGGCTACGTTCTTGTGTAGTAGTAAAAATCCTTGTCACAATGCAGGATACAGTTTGTAATATAAACATCTGAGAGTCCTGGTGTCAAATTGATGTTAAACAATTTGGATCCTGATCAGGCCTGATGTTTAGTGTAGGTATGATCTGTATTTTAGTTTGGTTTACCTTGTTATTTTACGTCTCACTCAACAGCTATGGTCATGTCGGGACAGTCAGTTCACTTAACCACACTTTTTTTACTGGGCAAGTTTGAACAAGCAGTTAACCAGTAGTTCGTGCATAAAGTTCTGACAATAATCCTTGAATAAATCAGCAGAATGGAGGAAAATAACCATAGAAATTATTTCATGATCAGTCTCCAAGAAATTTTGGGACCAGACTGGGATCGAATTTGCGACCCCTGGATCTGCAGTAAGACATACATCTGTAGTCAGACATATTACTGACTGCCATGTGCTATGCAGCCAAGTATGATCTGGATTTAAACTGTTCAAAGTCTACCAACAGAATACCCTAGCAGATGGCCCAAAAGGTCATCTAAATTATGAATAAATATTTCATTTGGGCCTGATCCGGATCAAAACTGTATGTCTTTCTGTTGGTATTACTGAATTAGTTTTGAAAAAGTAATTTTATAAAGAATCAGCCGACAACACAAATGCTAAAATTATTATGTTACCTCTCAACTATTTAACAAAAACTGTTAAAGTGGACAAATGTTTTATGTATACTTAGCTGATATTAATATAAGTTTTATTACTAAGCAAATTCAGGAATACCACCACAATGTCAAACAGTTTGGATTCTGATCAGGCCTCAGATGTAGGGCCTGATCTGTATTCAAACAGTTATTGCTTAAAGGAGGCACAGCTTGTTTGACTGTGCATGTCAAAACAAACCTACTAATTATCCCTTAAGACAAAGTCCGAATCCAACTGTTTGTCATTCTGTTGGTATTACTGAATTTGTTTTGAAGAAGTTAAATCATGAAGAATCAGCAGACAACACAAATGCTAAAATCATATTACCTCTCAACTATTTAACAAAAACTGTTAATGTAGACAAATGCTTTATTTTTATTTGCTGATATTAATAATATTAGTTTTATTACTATGCCCAAGCAAATTCAGAAAAAAAAACTCCACAATATCAAACAACTTTGATCCTGTAATCTGTACCCGAGATGTAGGGCCTGATCTGGATCTAAACTCTTTGCAAAGTGAACAAAAAGATGGAACAAGCAGGTGGCCCTAGCAGGTGCAGCTTTACTGTGAATACAGATATATGGGCAGCATAATGTGAAAAACTGTCTTTGGGTTTGTGACCAAGTAAATCTTAAATACAGTTTACCCGCTTGCTTCACTACAACATGCAGCAACTGAGCTGGATCCATACCATATACAATATAAATATGAATAAATGCAGAAAAAATACTTTTCCATTGAATAAGATCCTCTAAGGATGAATACTGTGCAGAAAAAAAATCCCCATGGGGAAAAATCCCTGCAGGGAAAAATTCCTGCGGGGAAATATCCCCGTGGGGATTTTTCCCCATGGGGAAAATCAAAATGTTAATATATACTTGAAACATACTCAAATGTGTCATACAGATTGCAAGAGTGAACCTAAGCTTGATTTTAGAGCCTTAAACAGATGTTTTAAAAATCCCCGCGGGGATTTTTTCTCCAAAAATCCCTGCGGGGAAAAATCCCCGCGGGGAAAAATGAAAAATTGTTATTACTGGTGGACATTCGTTTTTACACACCATTAACATGAGATCTTGTCATATTTGAACAAAAAACTGAGTTTTAGAATTTTCGAAAATCCCCACGGAGAAATTTTTCGCACGGGGAAAAAATCCCCGCGGGGATGGTGAAAAATCCCCGCGGGGAAATATTTTCCCCGCGGGGATTTGCAAATCCCCGCGGGGATTTTGACCTTTGTTGTGGAATATTTTCTAGGTCATTACAGATTTTAAGCCAAAAACCTATAGAATTTCCTCAGTAGGGTCTATTCTACTGGAAATAAGTCACTTTAGCTTTCTATGTCAACTAAAAGTACTAGGTCATTTTGCCAAAAACTGGTTTGGCAAAAAATTTCCGGTGGCAGTTACATTTTTTTATCCTGATCAACCACTTTGATTGGACCATAAAACCACAATGCAAGCTAAAAAGCAAACATAATTACATATAGAATTTTGTTGATGAAGAAAATAAGTGAGATTCGAAACAAATTTTCCTCTTTTTCACCACAAATCACTGTTTATAGCTTAGATAGCAAGGATCAAAAAATTTTTTGAATCTTTTAACTTAATTGTTAATTAAAACTCATTTACACTCAGAGTGGTTAAAAACAAATCTTTTCACCCTTTTTTACCCAAAGAACAATGTTTATAGTTATGGCAGACATTCTAAAATTTTTAACACTGGTTGTCTTTCAAAAAGGCCAAGACAAACAAGGAAGACCCAGATCAGACTGCTTCTGAAGAAACAGTCTGATCAGGGTCTTCCCTGTTTGCTACTCTGACAAGCATTTTGTGATTTCTAGCCTTGATCACCAAAATCTTATTGGAGAACAGAAAGAGAAGTGATCAAAATTTTAGAACATTTACTGTAAGATAGCAAATATAAAATCAAATCTTGAAGCTTAAAGAGACTAGGTCTGTAACTATGAACATTTTTTCGATTTTTTTAATTTTCTTTTTAAATCATTTGTAAAAGTAGAATTAAGTTCAGTTTTCACAATAAATCTGATCACTATAGCTGAAAAATGCACGGAAAAGTGAATTATCTTATAAAGCAGGTGTTTTTTTCTCTTATTGGTAATTATTTGCGTCCCTCCAATAATTATAGACAGCTAATTTTAGCATAAATACCGTTGTTTTAATACTGATAAGTTGTTAAGATTTACGAAATTGGTAAAATGTATACTTGAATTTTAGTTTTTTTTACTGTGTTCTTGAAAAATAGAAACATTAGTTCTAAAATTAAAAGATCAAAAGTTACAGACTATGCAGCTTTAAAGAGACTAAGTCTGCAACTATGAACATTTTTCGCAATTTTTTTATTTTCTTTTAAATCATTTGTAAAAGTTGAACTAAGTTATGTTTTCACAATAAATCTGCTCACTAGAGCGGAAAACTGCACGGAAAAGTGCATTATCTTATAAAACAGGTGTGTTTTACTCGTGTCGGTAATTATTTGCGTCCCTCCAATAATTATAGACAGTTATTTTTAACATAAATGCTGTTGTTTCGATACTGATAATTTGTTAAGATTTACGAAAATGGTAAAATTTATACCTGAATTTTAGTTTTTTTACTGTGTTCTTGAAAAATAGAAACATTAGTTCTAAAATTAAAAGATCAAAAGTTACAGACTATGCAGCTTTAAGCCTTAGTGGTTTATTAATAAAATCCTTTGCATTCATAGAGGCTAAATGTTTTAAAATTTCAAACACCTTTCTTTCTGATTGCAAATGTAATGTTTGTTATCAGGCCTGGAATTATCAAAATGCTTGTCAAAATAGCAAACAGGGAAGCCCTGATCAGACTGCTTTTTCTTTAGAGCAGTCTGATATGGGTCTGCACTGTTTGTCTAGGCCTTTTTGACAGGCAACTAGTGTTCAAAATATTTGAACATCTGCCATATGTGGAGTTTTTGAAACTCTGAATGCAATGGTTTAAAGGTTCTAATGATTAGAGGGGATAGGTTTTAGATAAGAGTTAACTTCAGAATATTGTTGGCACCAAAACTGAGATGCATAAAAAATGTTGAAATTTGAAAATTAGCAGTTTTACTTCCATTAATGTTGACTTTTTGTTGACTTAATGTTACTGCAAGAACATATGTGACTGGCCCAGATATTTTGAGCCATGTGGAGCTGCAAAGTGATGTACCGGAAAATTATAGTAAAAGTTACATCATCAATTGTTGTAGGTTTACCTGAATGTCCATGTGCTGGTTTGTCATATTTAAAGCTTAATGTAAAAATGTGTTGGAAAAACATTTTGTTAAAAACATTTTGTTTTCCTGCACCTTTCTTCGGTTAAACTTTCGATGATTTTTTTCACACTCGTAGTTATTTGATTAAATTTTTTTCGCATTTTCTTTGTTTTTGAAGATAATGCAATTGCAAGTGATTTTTTCCTAATTAGTGCAATCAAAATGGATTTTTATATTGAACTTTTTTATGAATTTGTTTCTGTTCATAGCCCCGAAGTTACAGGCTTCTAGATAAGTGTGCATAATTAAAAATTTATTTTCTTATTTCTCAATCAAAACATATGTTAGAACCGTCTCAATGAGAAGGTTCTTTTGAGCTCCCAAAACAGATGGTAAACTGATCGATAAGAAGAAAATATTCACGATTTTACGATAAAAGAAGTTTGCCTAAATGGACCTCTGAACTGGCTCAGTTATAGTTTTGTGTCATAATTTCCCTAAAATGCAAATAAATAGAAACATATATAAGCACATTTTCCCAATCACACCTTCCTGTGGCTCAAAATATCCGACCCTGGCACAACTTATGGATATGCAAAACAATTTTTGTAACTTGACTTGTGCTGGCACAAAGTTCATTTGGTTGTACGGCCAATAGCATAAACCATTATCTTGCTGAATAAACTATTATGCCTCATTCACAGCTGTTTTCCAGATAGTTGAGCTGTTTGATTCCAATTATGATATAGGGACAGGCCTTTAGTTAAGAGTGTGTAACAAAAAATAATCTGCTTATTTCTCGACCAAACCATATGTCGAGGGTACTCAAAAGAACCGTCTCAATGAGATGCTTCTTTTGAGCACCCAAAACCTATGTTAAAACTGATAGGTAAGAAAATATTAACAATTTTAGGCTCAATTATTTTGGCTCCGATTATAATATAGGGATCATACCATGCATTAACATTTGCCGGGTCCCAAGAAAGCTATTTGAACACATGGCTGCTCAGCCCTGTTTTCAAATATCTCCCGAGCGACACGACAAGTGTTAATGCAATGAAACAAACATGTGTGATAGTTATTCTTGCATTTTACCCGATTCCAACCAAGATCGCACCGAAAGCACCGCTAAAATACCCCTTTTCTTATGCTAGATTTCTCTATAAAAATGGCATTGGCTTGCAAATTTTCGAACATGTCATTGCTGCACACAAAGCTTTACCCGAACAAAAGCTTCTTGAATGCTTTGCAATTTAACACCATTCATTCTGGCTCATTCTAAGCATTGTCAAGTTAAAACCCATGTTCAATAAGAACATGGATTTTCATTCATTTGACAATTGCTTCAAACAGCTATGCCAATGGGTATTTAAGCACGAATGATGGAAATAGCAGCATTGCTGAATCCCACTCATCGGGATATACACTGTTTTCAAAAGATGATACAGTAAACACTGTGTCAAACACTCTCAAAAAGACTTAAAATTGGTTTTCAAGACCAATTTTTGCTTATTGCAGGTCAAAAGTAATACCTTCTACCTTCATTAAGCTACCATTTGTCATTAAGTTCTTTGTTTTGTCTATTTTTGAGAAGCTGTTTTATACAGGAGAAAACTCCTGTTGATTTGAATTGTTAACAAGACTCTTATTAATATCCTATTACTTAATATAAAACCCTCACGAGCTGCCAAATGGAAGCAACCAGATTTTTTTTAAATTTGTAATTGAAAGGTAACAATTCTTGCCAACCCCATGTAATGTGATATCTTCTATTTTCTCTGCAGGAAAAATGTGAATGACAGTGACTGTTAAACTCAAATTTGAACTCGGATATTTAAAGTAATTACTTATTCAAATTAAATTTGCAATACATCAGATTCAGAGTATTGAGCGTATTTATGACCTGTTTTATTAATTTCCTATCAATACATGCGTTTTGGTGCATAATTATTTTGCCATGTTTTGACACATTATTCCCCCTTTTCACTGTAGGGCATTATGCAATGCCATTTTTTAAAGTCTGACAACTCTAGTTTTCTATGGGAATTTGCCATGTAAATGGAGACTTAATTCAGTATAAAATTGTTTTGCTTTTATTTGGTGCACCAAATAAAGGCAGAACAATTTTATGCTTTTTAATTTGTAAGCATTTTCTCAGTTGCTTTGCATTTGAAAAGCTGAATTGAAAAGCTGAAATGTAATCCTAACTAAAAAATCTTTGAATTTCACATGACCTTGTTTTTATTAATGCTGTGATAGTGCAGAGATATAGGGGTGTATATCTGAATTGAAGTGCTGATTTCTAAACCAAAGCATATTTTGTGAGTAACCATAAGGACTATCTCACTGATTGAGTTCCCTTGATTACCCTTATCAAATATTAGTGCTTAGCGATAAGATTTTACACTCAATTTTTTGCCTGACTCGACACTTGTTTACGAATCACTTTTTATGACAAGGGATTGCAATATAGTGGTTGCTAAATACAGGATCAGGCTACTAGTTAAGAGTGCATAATTCAAATTATTTTTCTTATTTCTCAATCAAAACATATGTTGTGGGTACTCAAAAGAACCATCTCATTGAGATGGTTCTTTTGAGCTCCAAAAACATATGTTTAAATTGATGAGCAAGAAAATAATGACAATTGTACGCTCAAAGATTTTGCTTCACTGGCCTTATGCAGGATATTGTTGGAAGCAGGTTCATCCTTCCATGATATGTTATTGGACCATAAAATGACACTTAAGATCTGAATTCTATCATTTTTTCATGTTTAAAGCTAGTAATATTGTCATGTACCATTGTTTTGTGTTCTTTTGCAAAGAATAATGAAATTTAGTATAATTTCATGCCTTGGAATCATTTGGCTTGTATGCTGTCTAGTGGACCAATTGACTCGTTAAGTAAGTTGCTTTAGAAGGATAATAATGATTTGCTAAAAAGAACTGCATATCTCAGATAGATAGTCGGAAGAAGTAGAGTTCCATAGGTAGTAGTTTTGGCAATAAAACTGCATGTGTTAATTTATTTTCAAAAAATAATATCTGGAGATATGTAGTTTTGTTTTTGTGAGAAAAAGCATGCCCTGACATTTATAGCCCAGATAATGTAAAAAAACCCTTCTTTGTTACCCAAGCTCTAAATATCCCTAATTACAGTGCAATTCCTATATAACACATCTCTTTATTACACACCTCATTTTAAAACAGATTTGGACATAAAACTGTCATGTAGAGGCTTTCCATTTTGTTTATTATGGAATTTTTCAAAGCAATTATAAATGGTCATTTTCCTATAATTTCTTCGTAAAGTTATCCCTTTATAACATGATTCACTTCTAACACAGTCCATTCCTATTGACCCCAAATATAGCATTATAAAGGCACAGCACTGAATTAATGCACAGTGAGCGC
This sequence comes from Loripinus fragilis, assembly GCA_964019695.1. Lineage (NCBI taxonomy): Eukaryota > Metazoa > Mollusca > Bivalvia > Lucinida > Lucinidae > Loripinus > Loripinus fragilis. Next base: position 30,928,269 of record OZ026524.1, read on the forward strand.
AAAAGAAATTTATACATGGCAATTGGTTCACTGGATTAGGTAAAATTATTTTTCTACTGTATGCCGTGGTATGCAAGTTGACTTCCGAGGTGTGTTCTTGATTCAGCATCAAAATCTATTACAGTAAAACCTGTGTAAAACGGCCACCTTCAAAAATGGTTTTCAAGACCGATTATCGCTTAATGAAGGTCAAAAATGTTGCAGAATGCTCCAAAGGAAAGGAGCATTCAGCAATAATTTTGACCTTCATTAAGATACAAGTTGTCATTAAGAACTTTGATTTGTCTATTTTTGAGTGGCCGTTTGACACAGGTTTTTCTGTATTTGATTAGTATTTAACGATGGGGCTTAGATGAATATATGTTCAGATAAATATTTTTCATAATTTTTTTGCATTTCTCTGAAAGCATACGTTTTTCTGTCAAAGTATTTATAAGATTTGTATAGAAATATATTTTATGCATGCTGACCATTTTTTATGGTCTACCAATAGTATAAATTAGTGTACAAAAATGGAGATAGTGAAATATTTCTTCTACCAAAGAATACTATGAGCCACCATATTTTGGGGATAGAAGATTGGGGTTTCTCCTCCAGAAATAACCCCAAATACATAAGTCATTGTATTCTTTAGTCAAGAGTTTTTTTTCTGTTTCAAAATTGCCTCAAAAATCAGGAACCATCCTGTCAGAAGAAAACTAGATTTTGGGAAAATTTTGGAAGAAAAAAATCCTAAATGACTGAATAAATTTGGCCTCTACGCGACGAAACCTGTCTTCGGGATTTCCGACAAAGCAAGACACAAACCAGTCTCCTCAGCTACAGAGACTAGCTGGAAAATTGAAATTTTGCTCGTAGCAAGTCTAGATATGATACTTTTCAATAAGTGAATAACAAAGGCTTGGGCCCCAATAGGTGAATAACAAAGGCTTGGGCCACAATGCAAGAAAACCTTTATCCAGGGTTTCCAACTAAGTCAGACTCAAACCAACCTGCTCAGCTACAGAGACCAGTTAGGATATTGCAATTTTGCATGGAGCAAGTTTGACTTCTATACTTCGCAAATAGCGAATAACAAAGGCCCTGATAAGAATGTATGGTCTGCGCCTTTGCTGTTCGTATACAACAAAGTCAGGTTTTCTCACGAAGAGGCCCAATTGGAGTATACAGGTGTCCAGATCAGTGCGAGAAATTCTGTATTTATTTCCTTTCTTCTCTATCAAAACATATGTTGCGGGTGCTCAAAATAAGGTCTTGTTGAGACGGTTATTTTGAGTACCCACAGCATATGCTCAAGATGAAGGATTTGAAAATAATTTCAGTGTTATGATCATATTATTTTTCTTTCCTGGACCCGTGGAAATCGTCTTTGACACAAAATGTTTCTAATGAGAACACCATCAGATATTTTATCTCCAAACTTACATCTGACATCTTCTATCAAAGCCCTGGAGGGGACTAGTTATTTATTCATCTTTTTCATTATTAGGGGCCGTATTTTTTGCCCCAGTTTTAACTTTTTAAGTGTTATGTGTAGGAACGTGCTTTACCATTTCTTCCATGACTAGTAGTTATTTGAGCCGCATCATGTCTGGTCAGGTATCGTAATCCTTAACGTTGATAAGAATACTGGGCTGTTGATTAAAAGCATTGTAGCCTTGATAAAAATCTTTTACAGTACTATGTGAACTTCAACACTGATTAGTGGGATTTCTGGGCATTTTGTTCATATCAGCATATGCTTTTTAATGATCCTTACCTGAACTTCAACACTGATTAGAACATGTTCTCAGTGCAATTTATGGGCATTTTGGTCATAGCATCATATGCTTTAAAATGATCCTTATATGATCTTTACGTGAACTTTAACACTGATTAGAGCATGTTCTCAGTGGGATTTCTGGGCTTTTTGGTCATAGCATCATATGCTTTATAATGAGATTACGTGAATTATGTGATCTTTATGTGAACTTCAACACTGATTAAAACATGTTCTCAGAAGGATTCCCGGGCATTTTGGTCATAGCATCATATGCTTTATAATGATCCTTATGTGAACTATGTGATCTTCAACACTGATTAAAACATGTTCTCAGTAGGATTCTCGGGCATTTTGGTCATAGCATCATATGCTTTAAAATGATCCTTATGTGAACTATGTGATCTTCAACAATGATTAAAACATGTTCTCAGTGCGATTTCTGGGCATTTTGGTCATTGCATCATATGCTTTAAAATGATCCTTATGTGATCTTTACGTGAACTTTAACACTGATTAGAACATGTTCTCAGTGGGATTTCTGGGCATTTTGTTTATATCATAATATTCTTTATAACGATTCTTATGTGAACCATGTCATCCTAACGTGAACCCTCTGTGGTTTGTGAACCTTATATGTTTACAAACCTGGACGACCAGTTATTCTGTGACAAGGTTCATACTGGGTTAAGATACCATTTCATGTGATGCGACTCATTTTACGTACTTGTGGTGACACTGCTTACTTCATTTTACCACTCGTCATCATTTATTGCCATGGTAACCAAGTTGTTATGTACATAGTGTCGGTTTCCATAGCAACCACATTGTTTATTTTTGACACTGTCTCCTAATGGCGGACACACTGGTTCATTGATGTGATATAAGAGAAAATTGTTATTTGTCAAAACCTATTTCAGTAAGTGTACAGTATAGTCTATTATATATATTATGTGAAATAGCAAACTATAAAATATTACGGTATAAAATGAATAAACTATACAGATATGTATAAAATGCCTATTTTGTGAATGTGAGCTAGTTGTGGGGGCGATCTTGTCATAGGAATACAGATCTGAACCCTTTTGCGCCCAGCGTGAATCATTATTAGCCATGCTGAGTGCAATGGGATAAACCCTTTGTATACGGATGGACTCTTCCATCTGGTGTGATACAATAAACTAGGGATAATTCATTGTACATGTCACATATGTTAGAATTTTCAAATTAAGATGCAGTTTGATCAGGTTGGATCTTTGTGTATAGAGCGGCGACATGATATTTCCAACAATGTGGCATTTTGACATGAATAGACTCAGACGAGTCTGTTCAGCCTCCTTTTAAGCGTAGAAAATCCAAATGCTGTTCGGTCAGTAGCTTAATATCCATAGAATATTCAATCGACTAGCAAAGGCTCTGATCAGACTGCACGTTTGCGCAGGCTGGTCTGAGTCTTTGCTGGTTGCACATACCACATTGTTGGAAATCTCATGTCGCGGCTAATATTATTTGCACTCCAAGGGACACAATTGCTAAGCCTTCAAAAAAGAGTGACAAGGGTGCATAATTGAAAAATTATTTTTTCCTTATTTTGCAACCAAAACATATGTGGGTACTCATAAGAACCCTCTCAATGAGAAGGTTCTTTTGAGCACCCAAAGCGTGTGTTTAAATTGATGGGTAAGAAAATAATTACATTTTTAGGCTCATTTTTCCCATAAATATGAATTCCATACAATTTCGGCCATACCAAGTGTAATAGAGTTATCAACTTTACTAGTATGGCTCAGTTGTTCTACCCATCGTTAGCTTAACACATAGATCCAGATTGGCCCTCCTCATCTCTTCATCCATATAAAACACCCTTAATAGACTGCTTACCGGGCCGCGTAGCGCAGTCGGTAACGTGTCTGGCTACAGATGCGTGTCTGACTGCAGATCCAGGGGTCGCGAGTTCGATCCCGGCCCGGTCCCATACTTTCGTGGAGATTGATTATGAAATAATTTCTACGGTCATTCTCCTCCTTCCGCTGATTTATTCAAGAAGGGTTGTTGTCAGTTACAAGCGAAAGTGTGTGCACGAATTACTGGTTAACCGCTTGTTCAAGCCTGCCCAGGAAAAAGTGTGGTTAGGTGAACTGACCGTCCCACAATGACCATAGCTGTTGACTTGGGACGTAAAGCAACAAAACAAACAAACAAACAAACAAATAGACTGCTTAAAGATTTATAACAAAATTGCTTGTAATGAAATCAAATAGCTTTTATTGTGACTTGCCATGGTAACAAGGGCTGTTTTCCTGTGACATGATTTATGTGTATTTTTGCTAGTCATTCATGTATATTTTTGTTTCGTGCATTTTGCCAAGATTCCAGCAAAAGGTGGTATATTGAAATTTTGCACCGGAGATGTGCTGTTGTCAGCCCTCGTCCTAATGAATACCCTATTAATGATCAATATTTGGATGGACAGATAGGCTTGAGCAAACAGTGTAAACCCAGATTACATTGCTCCTGAATACAGGGAGTAGTTATGGTGTCAGAATATTAACTAGCGCAGTGGGTAGCGAGTCCAACTGCAGATCCAGGGGTCGTGAGTTCCATCCCGGCCCGGTCCCATACTTCAGTGATTGATTATGAAATAAATTCTATGGTCTTTCTCCTCCTTCCACTGATTCAAGAAGGGTTGTCAGTTACAAGAGAAAGTATGTGCAATGAGTACTGGTTAACTGCTTAGTCAAGTTTGCCCAGGAAATATGTGTGGATAGGTGAACTGACCATTTCCACATGACCATAGCTGTGAACTGGGACATAAAATCTCAATCCTAACAAAATAAACTCTTTGATCATCGTGTTGTCTACTGATAACCTTTGCAAACAGTATGGACCCAGATCAAGCCAGACAAAATGTGGGGTCTAATTTTGGATCCAAACTGTTTGACACCCTGATGGTACTTCCAAGAGAATTTTTCAGAAAATTTGATTTTGAAAACTCAGCAGAAAGCAAGAAAACATGCAAAATTACGCAGTGGGCAAAGAGTCGAGGATAAGAGTTGAAAATCAATATGGCATATTCTCTACTGATCTACTTACAGTTTCTTGTAGATCTTCTCGAAGCCGACTGATCTGTACCTACACTGTTATCAAGAGGCCTTTAGTTAAGAGTCCATAACAGAAAAGTATTTTTCTTATTTCTCAACCAAAACATATGTTGTGGGTACTCAAAAGATCCGTCTCAATGAGAGGGTTCTTTTCAGCACCCAAAACATATGCTAAAAATTATGGTTAAGTGAATAATTACAATTTTAAGGAGAAATTTTTGCTAAACCTATGTATTGATAGACGATATACTCCAGTTAGCAAGACAAGGGCTGGCACATAATTTGTCTAACAGGATCTCTTTGTGTGAAAAATGACAAGCATTTCAGCTACTAAGATTAATACCAAATACCAACCCAATGCATTCAGAATGGCCAAGACCATTATTTAGCCAATCTGTATGCAACAGGGCTAATACCTGCCTGAATCTGGGATTTTGTATCAATTCAAAGCCAAAAACTGTAAAAACCAAGGAATCTGTTTTGCGGGGAGTTTTTGATATATTTTCTTTCATGATTCATGAAACACTCACCAAAAATTAATTGAGCGTAATAAGTAAAATATTTTCTTATCTTTAGTTTTAACATATGTTGTGTGTGCTTAAAAGAGCGGTTCTTTGAGTAAACACAACATATGTTTTAGTTGAGAACTAAGAAAATTATTTTTAGTTACACATTCTTATTTAACGGCCTGACTCATTTATTCTCCAAAAAGCCCCCTAAAAACTAACAGCGAACCCTTCCTTGGAGAACCAGGGCTCAAGGGAAAGAGCCATAAATAAAAACTCATCTTTGCATGGCACCCCCAAAATGGGACAGTACTAACAGTGCAAAAGGCGTCCTCTCACCAGGGTCTTACTTTTTTTTCTTTTTAAAATAGACATATTCAGCAAAATAATTTTGACCAGCAACCTGTCATATTGTATAATTAATTGACCATTCCACAATTTCAAAACAATACAGATGGAAGATTATATTCTTCACAAATATTAAAAACTCCCTCAAAGCAGATCTTCTTGTATACTTTTAGAGTAGAATATTCTCCGTTTTGTCTTCTTACCTTGACCTTTCTTTCATAATTTATTTACTTTAAATGAGCCAGCACCTGAGATTTTGGTACTTATCACATTGTTGAGTAACGGAGGCTCAGGCAAGTCTGTGCAATGCGCAGACTTGCCTGAGCCTTGGCTGCTCTCATACACAAAGTATGGATATAGATGAAAACTCAGACCAAAATGTAGACATGTAGCCCCACTGGATATCTCAGAATGGGCATTTAATGGAGGCTTTGGCGTGTATGTCACTGAGCACACAAATCTGATGTACTGGCCCTTATTGTCCTAAATAGTTTACCTTTATAACTGCTTGCCATAATAACCCTTTATAAAGGTGAGAGAGATAATGTGATCATTTTTATCTATGTGCCTGCAAATTTCTTGCTTATTGCCAACTGTGTAGACATTGATCATCTTCCTCTAGTAGACGCAGTTAGCCATCAGTGTCTGGATTGTTTGTGTGAGCATTTCTGTCTAAATATTGGGGTGAATTAAATTGGTTTAATAAATGAGACAGACATAGATAAGCTTCTTCTGCATTTCTGTCGAAATATAGGGGTAAATTAAATACAATTGAACCTGTGTGAGACGGAGTCAGCAATTTGACTGCACTCTGTAATGACTCAGAGTAGCCTGGGCATCCACCCAGCCTGATGATAGGTTTTACTGGGCACATAAGGAAAGCTTGGACTCTTAAGTCCATAGCAAAGACTCTCATCAGACTAGGCATCTGTCATGTGTGCAGTCCAGTGCAGTCCTATTGTTAGGTTTGTTCACAGGCTAATTTAATGACATAGTGATTGGCAAAGTGTGTAGACACAGACCAGCTTGTTCGAACAGAACTAACTTGCGATTCAGTGTCTACATTATTTGTTCGAGCATTTCTTTTTCAATATTGGGGTAAATAAAATAAATAGTGATTTGCTCTACACATTTGACAATTTATTTGCAATTCTAGACTTCACCATAAGGTTGTGTGATAAAGATAAACTTATTAGAGAAAGTGAATATGACTGTATTGGACCCTTTCTTGACTCCTGGGACCTTCCATCCAGCATGAAACAATTTAGCTTGAATGCTCCATTATATATTTTGAGGGGCTACAGCTCAGAATTTCAGTGTATTTCGGTTTATGAATTTTGTTGGGGTTTATTAATCTGGACACACTGTGCAGACACTGACGAGATGCCACAGAATGTGCCATGTTATCAGGTACTGCACTGGTGGTCAATGTATCCATTCATAGGTTTCTAGTCAGGAAAGGGTTAAATATTGTCAAAAAAAAAAATATCAAAGTTTCAGATAAGAGTGGGTGGCTGATTTCACAGCGGATAGGCGGCAATCGAAAACACTCAACAATCGATGAATGCTGATAAAATAATGCTAGAAACACTGTTTTAGATTGGCATTTGTCGCCAGAAAGCGACAAATGGCAATCAAAAACTGTTTCTAACAAATTTTTTTATCTACATTCGTCAATATTATTAATGTTTTTCATTGCCACCTATCGGGTATGGATTCGATATTTCTTCAGGAAGACATAAGATTTGCTTTCAATGAGCTTTCAAAGAAATGTTTTTGTGGGGAAATATGAAAAACTATCATTTTCAGCTAAAAAAATGAAGTCTTATCTTACTTAATGTATATTATTAGTGTGCAATAATTCTATGCCAGTGATGCTGCTTTGTGTGTCAAACATTACAAGAAAAAAACATCAGCAGGACGACTTACCTCTGGTTACATCCCCAATCAAAATAGTTCCGTCAATGTCAGCCTCGTTTTCCCATCCCCCCAGAATAAAAATAATTGCCTTCTTAACCATGAAGTTTCAATATTCTAGCCATTCTCTGCAGCCAAGCAGGCTTAGCTGAGCCATACATGCACCAAAGACAGGTTTTTTTCATACCATGCCCGAAGATTATAAAACTTTTTTTAAAGCTCAACTCAACTGAGCATACAACACATAAAAACTAAAATGGTGAAAAAATAAGTTTTCTCTTGCTCTAAAACTCTCAGATGTTGTATTTATCCTGCTAATAAATGTTAAAATGCCAACAATTGTTGGCATTTTAACATTTATGAGCAGCATAAGTTTCATGCTCAGCTGAGTTGTGCATGAAAAAAGTTTTATAACCTCGGGGCCTAGGCTTATTAAAAAGTATGCTCTCTATTTCTAAAACTCCAAACCTGTTGCATAAATGAACGAAATTTTATACAATTTTACAAAGTGTGAAAACACCAAAAGGGTTTAACCAAGTGCCAATCAGAACAAGTCTCTGTTGAAATGTTGTAGAGGCAGATGGAAATTTCTCGCAAATAAAACCCTAGCAAAAATTTCGGACTTTACCATATCTTGATGTTGTGGGTACTCAAAAGAACCGTCTCAATGAGACGATTCTTTTGAGCACCCAGCTGATGGGTAAGGAAATATTTACAATTTAACGCTTAAAATTTTGTTTTATCTAAACATATGGATATAGCACAAAATCTAGTATTTTATGAAGGAAATTATAGATAAATATCATTCTTAGGCACTTGAGAAGGTAGCATCAAGTCTGATTGGATAACATGAGTTGTGATAGAAATTTGAGATATTTTGCTGAAAATTTGACATAATTGTCACTTTTCACTGGATAATGTAGGCTTATGCTCCACTTTGAGATGAAGACGTATTTTACAGAAAACAAGCTGGGAAGTGCAATAGAATAGGGGTATCACAATTCAGAATGTAAAAATAGCAAATGAAGTTTTTATTTAGCTTTGCTGAGCCATCACTGTAAAACTGAATTAGTGGTAATAAACCCTACAATTTACCATGCTATTAAATGAATTAACAATTTACCATGCTAAATGAAATTTTGAGTAGAAGTTGCATCAAAATTCATTTTCTAATAATTTCCTTTTCGCAAAATTTCACTATCCTATCAACTCCCAAGCATTGTGTTATATAAGGTTTGCCTTGTATTAATTTCATTGCAGGCCTAACAGAAAAATAAGTTTCTTATTTCTCAACCAAAATAAATGTTGTGGGTACTCAAAAGAACCCTATCGATGAGACGGTTGTTTTGAGCACCCAAAACATATGCTATAATTATGGGTAAGAAAATATTTACAATTTAAGGCTGATAATTTGTGTTTATTTAAACCTACAGTAAAGTCTAAACTAAAGTTTACATATTAGTGCATGTAAGTATTTCTTGATGGAAATCATTTATCTATATTTTGCTAGATTCTCTGTAGAATTAAATGGTTACTCATTTGAATTGTCTCAGTGAGTGTGAGATGAATTTAATGAGTACCCACATCATATGTATTGATGGAGAACAAAAAAATCAAACAACCTAACCATTCTCCAAAGACTGATCCTCAAAAGGTCTATTGTGTATGTATACATCTCCAGCAGAGACAAAATTTGAGCATGAAATTTTGATAATTTTCTTATCACTTAAGGTAAACTGTGGGTACTCCAGTGACAGTTCTTTCGAGTATCACAACCTATGAGTCTGCGCATGAGATTTGGATGTTTATTCAGATGAGCTGGGGAGCACATCCAAGCAGTCTCACCAGAGCCTTGGCTGCCAGATTACACAAATAATTTAACCCTTTACTCCATAATACATGTAATGCCTTTTCACGCCTTTGAAATGTCATGTATTTGAAAATATTATGGAAAATGGAGCATTTGCTCTTTTGGAGCAAATGCTCTATTTTCCATTATATTTTCAAAAGTATTCAAAACTTAACTTAAATTTTTCTTGATTTTTTCTATATTGTCTTAAAATAGAAAATGATGTCTTTACCTAAAATAGCCTATGGAATAAAGAGTTAAAGAGAGGAAGGATTAGACCAAAAATTAGACCACTGACACATTTGCAATAATTACCAATATCTCATAAACTGGTCCATATGTTTACTTTTTGAAATAAGAGAAATATAACCTTTTTCTGGAGATGTATACATAATCTTAAATACCAAAAAGCATACATGTATATCGGAAATCGGTATGTATTAGTAAAGTTGTTATGGGAAAAGTTATTTGTCTGTTTTATCTAGTTCTCTCTCCTGCAATAAACTCTGAAAAAAATGGATTTCTTTTATGCTTTTTCAAAAAAAATTTAGACATGTCATATGAAAATGAGGAAACTTTTTTAGAACTAGTCTATGATAAATGGTATATTTGCGAACAGTGCAGACTCTGTTGAGATAATGCAAATGCAGCCTCTCACCAGGACATGCATTGCTTGAATGGACCGTCTAGAAAGAAAGATTTTTTTAAATTGGATATCCCTTTCAGCACAAACCAGAACAGTTTATGAATATTGAAATTACATTTAGGGGAGCGCGGTGGCTCAGTGGTAGAGCCCTTGACTCGAGACCGAAGGGCTGCAGGTTCGAGCCTCTCCGGTGTCACTACGTTGTGGTCCTTGAACAAGACACATTTATCCTAGCTTAGTACTGGTTCAACCCAGGAAGAACCGTCCCTATATAACTGAAAGATTGTTAATGGGACGTAAAGAATCATACAAACAAACAAAAATTACATTTAGATATGGAATTTGAGAATACAATGTGACATTGTCATAAGTAATTGTCTCAAAGCTTGTATATAGCATTCCAAAATGAATCTATGTTTAGTGTCAAAAAGCTCTTGAGTGCAAAGACTGCTGAGGTGCCCTATCGGCTCAGCCACAATCAGTAGCAAATTTTTAGCTCACCTGAGCCGAAGGCTTCGAGGTGAGCTATTAGTATATAAGTGAATCCGGCGTCCGTCTGTCCACATTTTCAAACATCTTCTCCTTCCTCTGAAACCACTGGGCCAATTGAACTCAAATTTCATATAGAGACTTCTTAGGATGGGGGAACAAAAGTTTGCTCAAATGGTCCTGGTCACTTGGCCGAGATGGCCACCAGTCGAATACTTTCGATCAGAATTTATGAAACTTGGTCACATTGTTTAGTACCATGATGGCTTCTCCAAGTTCGATAATGGTTCATATCGCACCATGCCTTCAGGAGTTATGGCCCTTTGTTTATGAAAATTCCCCATTTAAAACAATGTCCGCTCTGTAAGTCGAATACTTTCGATCAGAATTTATGAAACTTGGTCTCATTTTTTAGTACCATCATGTCTTCTTTAAGTTAGATAATGGTCGATATCGTACCATGCGTTCAGGAGTTATGGCCCTTTGTTTACGAAATTTCACCATTTGAAACGATTTCTTCTCTCTAAGTCGAATAATTTTGATGAAACTTGGTCAAATTGTTTAATGGTCCATATCGCACCATGCTTTCAGGAGTTATGGTCCATTGTTATGGAAAATTCAAAGTTTGAAACAATGTCCGCTCTCTAAGTTAAATAGTTTTGATTAGAATTTTATGAAAATTGGTCACATTGTTAAGTACTATAATGTCTTCATCAAGTCCGATAATGGTCCATATCGCACCTTGCTTTCTGGAGTTTTTGCACATCGTTCATTTTGATTGGGTCTGGTCCAGTAATTTTGATCAGTTTATATTCAACCCAGGAAGACCCGTCTCGACATAACTGAAAAATTGTTGATTGTGACTTAAAATCAAATAAAACAAACAGAAACCAGTGTAACTCAGGCATTTATACTGACGGACTTTAATTACGCAACACTAACTTCCTCTCATATCTTCTAAAAGACTGTTGAATGTAAACTTCCATTGCTTCGATAATGTCATCATAAGTTGGCTTCTTCAGCAGACACTTTAGTTTTAATTGTACAACTTAACTGGACGACGTTATTTGCTCCGTATAAATTTAGCCATTTAAACATTTCTTAAGTAGAGGAGATTTTAAGCTATTGAATGAAAAGGGTACACCCAGAGAAACGTCATATACGCAAATAAGCTGTATCGCAGACCTGCCAATCAATATGAGAGTGATTCCTCGATGACTAACAAAGTCCATGACACATATTTGATGCTTCTAGTGTTTCTTGATTTAAAGAAGTAGGGAATCTTCCATTCATAAAATTTTGTCACATGAAATAGTTGACCCCTATCTCAAAAAGAGTTCATTTTAATGCATTAAGTTCATCTTAGTTGGCCAAGTTTTCCATGTTTTACTTACAAGTGAATGCTCTTTAACATACAATCAAAATTATTGTTCTGCCTCCTTTTTCGAGACTTTAATTAAAGCTGTTATCCAAGTGTTGCGTTTTTAAAGTCCGTCAGTATAGTTAAAACTACCTAACATAAAATTAATTTCGCAATAGGAACATTTTTTGTGGGTACTGAAAATGTTTAATAGACACGGGTGGTAATGTCGTAAGGGACAATCAAACGGTTATGCAAATGAAATCTTTACGAGATCATCCGGACATGAGCTACGGGAGCAATAAACAATGGAATCAGCTATGTGAGTAGTCCTGTTTAACTGTTTTTACGGTTTTGGAGCCTAATATAAGGAAACGGAGAATGCTATTCCCAATAATGTCCATTTCTGTACAAGAGGCAAAAGAATCTGACGCAAGAAAGTTTACATCTAACGAATGATATACTTTCACCTGAGTAAGGTGTACGCATAATATCATTTTAGTGGTTGTTAATGAAAGTGTTCTGTTCAATAAATGTTCTTAAATGCTTTATTTTTGTAAAAAAATAAATCCTTTCCAACTTATTTTTCAAGCATAAGCCGTATACACCATATTCTTGACGTCACATTGTGTCTGCGACGAGTTTTTGGTGCCCATTACCCCTTACGACATTGGTTGCACCTGACGATACCATTGCCCCTTACAAGACGAATAAACTTGGATAGCTCAAAGAGAAAAGTAGAACAGATAAGTTTTAGAAAATATTAACGTTGTGATACATAACGTATCGCTGATCTAAAATTCAATTAAGCCTCGTCATGTGAAAACCTGCATAATGTCAATTGCGACCAACAAAGGCGCCTGCCTGCCCAGTCTGAACAGTATCCATTATTTCGCTTCTTTGATAGCAGGATATCTACTGATGTTAAAGCCAGCCCAATCATGCTAAAACTAGAATGTCAATGATGCAACTTGTTTCTGTGGCTGAGGAGGCTGGTTTGAATTTTACCTGGTCGGCCTAGAAAACCCTAAGAAGCCTTTTTGCATGGTATGGCTCAATTCCAAGTTGATTATATTGAGGAGCGCGGTGACTAATTGGCGAGCTCGAGGGGTTGCAGGTTCGCGCCTCAGCAAAGGCGCTGCGTTGTGGCTTCAAACAAATACTTGATTAATTGCTTGGTACTGGTCAGCTCGATTTTGAGATCAACGAAGTTTTGAATAGTATTATAATTGTGCGTGTGAGGGGTGGGGTGGGGGGGAGGGGTTTGTCATTGAATGGGGGTGTTTGGTCATTTTAGGCTCTCATTAGGATTAAGGTAAGATAGATATATTTTGGGGAAGGGGGTTAGCCATATTTCGTGTGTGTGCGGTGGGGTGCGTGCTAGAAATGTACAGTTTAGGGGGAACTAATTCATTCTGTGGACAGAAACTTTTGAATATAGCCCCCCTCCACCGCCCAAACCAATGGGCATGTTTTCGCTTGGTGATTTTCTTTATTTATTCTTTATTTTTGCTGGGGGCGGGAGGGGTGTGTGTGTTGCTTCTAAATGGATTTTTTTTTTTTGGGGGGGGGGGGGTCATGTTTGGACCACTCTTAGGATAAGGCTAAGACTGGGAGTATACTCGAATTTAAATGTTTTTGGGGCATGTTTGATACATATATCTTGAGGAAGGGGTGTGGAGCAAAGTAGTCAGTGGATTGTAAGCCGACTTGATAATTTATCCAGATAACAATGAACATAGACCCCCCCCCCCCCCCCCCACACACACACACCTTCCTGGACGTGTTGGTGGTGTATCCCAAGCGATTTCGCTACGAAACCTGCTATTTTAACATTCAAGGATTTGAACAGAGCTAAAATGCAATTGCAGCGAATCTGAGTACACCAACACAACCAAACTCTTTCTATTACCCCAACTCCTCTGCTAGCACTTGCACGGGGCTACAGTTTCGTTTATATTTTCCCCGGGACTGCTTAAACATCACCTCATACATCTAGAAGCTGCCGTGGTGTAGCGGATGAAACGGGGGTGGCAGGTTTGATCCCCGGCTTCACCAGTCTGTCGGATGAGAATTTATGCCTGGGCTCATTCTCCATATGACAGCAGTTGTTTGTGGGACGTTTAAAACACTGCACATACATCTATCAAAGGGAGGTCACTGTGCTGGATTTCCCGCGCGGTTAGTCGGTTGACATCACTCCATCAAAGCTTACGTAATGCACAGTGTCCAACCGTAACGCTGGATGAACGGTCGAAACGCTGGAACTTCGGTCGTATAACGCCGAATTTCGGTCTTTTTCAATGGATTCGCCGCCATTTTTGGTGTTTTGACTGACGGTAGGTAGAAACTATCACTTTTTAACAATATTAGGATACGTTCATCGAACATGAAAAGTAGCCTATCCGGATCTACGTGCATTATTCTAACTGCCAAATCTTCAAGTGAAACATAAACTTTGCTGAAATTGTCAAGCACTTCAAAAGAAAATTGGTGTTCAGTTTCGTACCATACACTATGAGAGCTTTCGTACTGGGAAGCTTCGTACTTTTTTGATATTTTTGAAATTACTGATCAGTGATGTATGAAAATGTATTTGAAACTGACCTTGTATCATGAACTGGCCATTGCTTAAATTTTTTAACCCAGAAAGCAAGAAGAGAGGCACAATCCACGAAATTTAAGGTAACGCAGGATACAACGGTCATGCATGCTTGCGTTTGTAGGTGAGTGGAGCAAAAGACAGGTTTGAATGTGACATGTTCCGTGGTCCATGCCATTGGAACACAAATTTAATTTTGAAAGAGATAAATAAGCTCATTTAGCTCCAGTCACTGACCAGAATTTTATGCCATTCTTGCTACTATAGTCAGACTTTGCACTTGCTATTTATAGCAGCTTAGGCTGTTCTCCATTTTCGGCGGTGGCTCTGTTGTCGTCGATTCATTGTTTTTGTTGCACCTATTATCTATGATGGGGAACAGGGAGCTGGTCGCTTTAATTGATTTGCTGGTGTCTTTTGACTATAAGTGTTCCATGACTCTTTCTCATGGTTCCTTGGGCTAGTCTGCAGTTTGTGATTGAAGCAGTTCCTGATCATACTTACGTCCTGTTTTTATATTTACAAGTCGATTAAATCTTCAGGGAGACTTGTTCTCAGGGAAGAACTCTATAAAGAGATCCGGCCTTGAAGAACATTGGACATAATTCAGAAGTACGATGGGCCACTCCTTGACTTGTTTAATTCACTGAGCTCTCTCTGGTGCTTGGAATACACAGTCATTCGATTCAAAATGCACAAGTTGAAGACTGCTTTGTGTAAACCAGTCTGTTCATTTGCTTAGTTTTTACAATGCTGGTTATTTTAGAAAAGGAGAGTCTCTCAGTGGTATAGTGTTCAGCTCAACATAGATGGGTTTCTGGTTTGAGCCTCTTTTGGAGCTCTGTATTTTGTCTTTGAGCAATACACACTATACTCTGCTTAATACAGGTTCAACCCAGGAAGCGCACAAACCTTACTAAAAAATTGCTGATTGTGACAAATATTGATGCAAAAACGGTGGCCATGTGATTCAGACTTCGCTAAAATGTAGGGGACTTTTACTGGGTATAATATGCACCTTTAACAATCTACATCACATAAGCCATTTCTTTCCAAACTGAAAATGACCATAAATAATATATCCAGAAACACTTGGACCAAATAATTAAATTACGAAAAAGACATGGTCGCATCTGGGGGGGGGGGGGGGGGGGGGGGGTACATTGATATTTTCATACATCCGTAGGATCAGACCATTTTGGGGTGTGTAAAGTTTTTAATTTCAACATCTTTTTGGGTTTTCAGATAAATGAATATTTTTCAAGTATGAAGATTTTGTGGATATTTTTAAGAGGTCATCACAAATTGGACTAGATTTAGGGGGCATTTCTATGTATTTTAGGGTATCTTCTAAAGGTTATGGTACAGAATTGGGGACATTTTTTGGTTGCTAAAATTTTACGTATGAAGAAAAATGAGAGTCCCAACATCCCCCTTGGTTGATCAATATTTGTTTCCGTATATACAGACCGTCAATGGAAACATTAGAAGTAAACATTGTCCTTGAATATTGACTTCTTTGGTGCCCCACCAAAACAAAGTTAAATCATAGCAGAAAACAACAACCAAAACCCCCAGGGAAAATACTTAACAATCTTAACAATTCCTCACAATTGTCCAGAACATGTTATCAAAATATCACCCGAAGTCTTATAATGTGACGTAGGTTGTCGTCCTTTTGTTTGCCATATGCTGTATACAAATATGGGAAAATGGCATTGATAAAAGTAAACCCTTACTATAAATCAAACTTGTTCATACATAGACTACCAAAGTCAAACAATTCAAATAAAGTAGGCAATAGAACATTTGGAACACCAAGGTAGCTCAGGTGGGTTTAGCGCTTAACCATTGTTCTGAGAGCTTTAAGTTCGAGCAGCAAAATCTATATGACTGCCTACGTGCCTGACTTTATGTATGTCTTTATGCCTGTCTGTCTTTATGTCTGTCTGTCTGTCTGTCGCAAACTATGGTTGCTGTTTGGGTTAAAACAATGGAATGGCAATTCTATGTATGTTTAGCTTTGAGCTAACTTTTTGTAAAAGCTTATACTTATACTTATATAAGTTGTAGACTATTTGAAATAAGAAAATAGCGGGTACCAGTCGAGTTTGGGTCACAGTACACTGGAGCTAAGTTGATCTTATAAAATATAACTATATATACATGGTTAACACTATATATGAGCCTCAAAAAGAGTAAGCTAAACATTGTTGAATTTGGACATCAAAGGCGCAGACCAACCTGTGTATCTGCAATCTGATTATCACTTTTGTTTTCATTTTTCTAGAAATTTTGAAAATCAAAACCTGCTTGGAATGTTCAAAATTTTGGTCCGCTACTCAGTCCTAGTAGCTGAGCAGGCTGAATTGATTTATCAAAAACCCATGCAAGCCTCTATGTGATGGTAACATTTTGTGTACTCATACAAAAGCATAATATTTTGCAAATATTTGGTACCAGTAAAATGCACTAAAGCCAACCCAACCAGTGGCTTAGGCTTCTGACAATTCTAAGGTGGTGGTTCTGTTATTGTTATTTCGTTGTTGATTGTAACTGCCCTTGTGGGATTCTGCAATTGTTCAATGTTTAGTCCCATCTAGCTTCTAATCATCTTGATGGGGAAGATAGAGTTGATTGTCTTACGTTTTTTCGTCTTCCTGGTGTTTTGTGAATGTTGTGTGGCTTTTCCTGATGGTGCCAGGGGATTTGCCTGCAGTTCGTGACTGTGGTCTTTCCTGATCATACTCATTTTTTCTAAGGATTAGGCCCCTATGGTGTTTACTTATTACCAAGAATACTGGGTTAAATTCGTTAAGTGCAAGAACCTATTAGTCTTTAAGTTAGCCCCATTCTTGCATTCAGCCTTTA
This sequence comes from Loripinus fragilis, assembly GCA_964019695.1. Taxonomy (NCBI): domain Eukaryota; kingdom Metazoa; phylum Mollusca; class Bivalvia; order Lucinida; family Lucinidae; genus Loripinus; species Loripinus fragilis. Next base: position 30,945,717 of record OZ026524.1, read on the forward strand.
CGCAATATTCCAGCTATTTCCAAGCTCTTATATTTCAAAATTTATGTAACAGCAAAAAGGTTGAACATTTCTCTGGAATGTTTGCAGCACGCCAGCATGCTTATTTGTCTCCATTAAAATTAAACTTGTGTTCCAATGGCATGGACCACGGAACACGTCACATTCAAAGCTGTCTTGCTCCACTCACCTACAAACGCAAGCATGCATGACCGTTTTATCCTGCGTTACCTTAAATTTCGTGGATTGTGCCTCTCTCCTTGCTTTCTGGGTTAAATAAATCTAAGCAATGGCCAGTTCATGATACAAGGTCAGTTTCAAATACGTTTTCATACATCACTGATCAGTAATTTCAAAAATATCAAAAAAGTACGAAGCTTCCCAGTACGAAAGCTCTCATAGTGTATGGTACGAAACTGAACACCAATTTTCTTTTGAAGTGCTTGACAATTTCAGCAAAGTTTATGTTTCACTTGAAGATTTGGCAGTTAGAATAATGCACGTAGATCCGGATAGGCTACTTTTCATGTTCGATGAACGTATCCTAATATTGTTAAAAAGTGATAGTTTCTACCTACCGTCAATCAAAACACCAAAAATGGCGGCGAATCCATTGAAAAAGACCGAAATTCGGCGTTATACGACCGAAGTTCCAGCGTTTCGACCGTTCTTCCAGCGTTACGGTTGGACACTGTGTAATGTATGTACTCTTTTTTTCACTTGCTCCAGCGACATTACAGTCAGACACGTGCACCGATTGACACACACAGATATTTGTGTGCGGGGGGGGGGGGGGGGGGGGTTACTCTGATATATCCATACATAGGCTCGGGCCATTTTTAGAGGTTCAAGATTTTAAATTTCAATATTTTTTTGTGGGGGGCGGGGGGTCAGAAAGATACATACTTTTTGGATATGCCGCGAAAATAAAAATGGCTTTATTTAGGGATCACATCTGTGCATTTTAGGTCTTTTCTTAAGGTCAAGGTACAAAATGGGGTATATTAATTTGGGTTGCTAACATTTCAAATATTTTTTGGGGTGCTTGAAATTCTTGATATTTACCGGGGGTGAACGATATATACTGAACTCAAGCCTATAATTGAAAAAAACACGACCAAACTCACTGGGTGGAAACGTACACAGGATATTGCTCCAAAATGAGCCGATGTTTACACTGAATTAGGAAAAAAACACACAACGAAGGTAAGGAAATCTGGAATTTCTTCTATTTTATTCTTTTTTCGGTACTTGGCGTGTGTCGATTAAGAATCACTATATGTATATTTAGCAAATTGTATGCATGATTTGGCATCAAACACTGAACTTGATAGTGAAAATCACAAAATGAAAGTCGTGCTCACACCTAAATTTAGACACCTATCCCCAAAAAGGAATAATATTGAACAAAGAAAGCAAAGTATTAAAATTCTGAATCGGCCAAATTTTTGCAATGGCATTTAAATATCAATGCTGAAAATTTCAGCCTCGTATGTTGAAACTTGATGGAGATATGACACAAAACTAATGGTCAGTTAGTCTCGAAAAGGGTACTGGGGATTGGGAAAAGGTGTACTGGGTAATGCAAATTGTCTCAATTTGGTGTACTGAGAATTGGCAGGTAATTTTTAGCCCTTTTTAGCACCCTACTAATTAAAGTCAGTTTAAAGTTCTATAGAATTGCTTGATTCCGTCCGTACGTCTCTCTGCCATTCTACCTTTCAGTCCTGACAAACTAACAATTTACTTTACGCTCCTCTAAGACTCAGAACAGACTAAATGTTTGCTCTAATCTGCTGGTGTACTTTGGAAGCCTTATTTGCAAACATTATGTTTCCAGATAATACTTATCTTTGGAGCAGTCTGGTTAGGATCCATAGTGTTTGCTTTGGCAATAAAAGCAGTTTGAAGTACATGTATATATACTGACCCACACTTCCATTGCTAAATGTTTCAGGGATTTAATTTAGTTACAATCTAGGTCTTGCCTAAATGATTGTATTAATAGACTTTTCACTTACTGTAAAGGCGGCAATTTAATATTCATATCTGGGCTAGGTTTGGCTATTTCATCTGCTAAGGAAGGTAAATCACCTTTTATTTATAGTTTGGTAAAGAGTTAATCAGCTTTTTGGGACACACAAGCAAGCGTGCATTTCATGAAAATCCTAACTGTATACACACTGAACTCACATTTATTAACCCTTAAAGCACGTAATCACAAAATGTATGTTTTTTGCCATCCACTAAAATATTTGAAGCCTCACAGACAAACATTGTGGACCCAGATCAGACTGCTCCTGTAGGACCCAGATCATACTGCTCCTGTATGAGCAGTCTGATCTGTGTCCACAATGTTTGCCCCTATGCTTATGTTAAATAGACATTTTCAGATGCAGTTATTTTGCTGGCATTTTAAGGACTAAATAACGTGTTTTGCGTCTGATCTGAGGCAATGGCGCAATATGATAGTTACTTTTTAATAAAACCACGCCTAATTTTCAGCTTTTACCTATGTGTAAGGTTGACCAGTTCTTATTACGCATTCATGAAGTGCCGCCTTTACAGTAACTAAAAAGTCACATAACACCGTTTAGAGGTTATGACAGACATTCAACCAATCCAGTTCTGATAGAAAAAATATTGATTGATAAAGTTCTACTTTCATTTTCATAAATATTAAGTGTTTTAATTTTTGATAAAATTATTTTACAATAGGTGACATAATATATGGAATATTTATGGTTCAGATTGATTTTGCTTTAGAAAAATAGTGAGTATGATCAAGAAATACCACAATCACAAACTACAGACAATCCCATGGCACTGCGAGGAAGAGCCACACAACAATCACGAGGCACCAGGAAGACAAACTAAGCAAAGCAACCAGCCCTCTCAAAATCAATTATGCTGGCTTATCTGATTTTATTTTTCACATTAAGTCCAGCCAAATTGGACATGCTTTAGTTAAAAAATAGATGATGACTATAGGGGTAGGCATGACGGTTGTCAAACGTGGACTGAATTTTTACGACTCAGATAAACAATATCATAAACCATTTTATGAAAAGTAATTTGACCATTAAAATTAGCAGTTCGTTTAATGTTGGTTACATGTTTGATACAAAAAACTTCTATGGTAGTGTATGTGCTTTAAGTTCAAGTATCTTCCTCTAAATCACCCATGCTTCAATCAGTTTTTTGTCCCCCGCCTTTTCGAAGAAAAGCAGAGGGACATAGTTTTCGGCATTCCGTCCTTCCGTCCTTCCGTCCGTCCTTCCGTCCGTCCTTCCGTCCTTCCGTCCCCCTAATATAGTAGGTACCTTGTGTGCGCAACTCCTCCTACAGTTTTATGCCGATTCTTTCGAAACTTTACAGATGTTTTAGTCATGGTCTGAAGATATGCATGTGGTTTGGATATTATCCTGAGATTATTTTTTGTCACTTTTTTCGCAATTTGAACTTAGTCATTTTTAGGCGTTTTTACTATCAAAGTGAAAAGATAGTGGGTACCTTGTGTGCGCAACTCCTCCTACAGTTTTATATCGATTCTTTTGAAACTTCACAGGTGTTTTGTACATGGTCTGAAGATATGCATGTGGTTTGGATATATTCCTCAGATTATTTTTTAACACTTTTTCCGCCAGTTGAACTTAGCCATTTTTCTGACATTTTTACTATCAAAGTGAATGGATAGTGGGTACCTTGTGTGCGCATCTCCTCCTACAGTTTTATATTGATTCTTTTGAAACTTCACAGGTGTTTTGGACATGGTCTGAAGATATGCATGTGGTTTGGATATAATCCTCAAATTATTTTTTATCACTTTTTCTGCTATTTTAACTTAGGCATTTTTCTGGCGTTTTTACTGTCAAAGTTAATGGATACTGGGTACCTTGTGTGCGCAACTCCTCCTACAGTTTTATGCTGATTCTTTTGAAACTTTACAGATGTTTTTGTCATGATCTGAAGATCACTTTTTCTGCTATTTTAACTTAGGCATTTTTCTGGCGTTTTTACTGTCAAAGTTAATGGATACTGGGTACCTTGTGTGCGCAACTCCTCCTACAGTTTTATGCCGATTCTTTTGAAACTTTACAGATGTTTTTGTCATGATCTGAAGATATGCATGTGGTTTGGATATTATCCTGAGATTATTTTTTGTCACTTTTTTTGCAATTTGAACTTAGTCATTTTTAAGTGTTTTTACTATCAAAGTGAAAAGATAGTGGGTACCTTGTGTGCGCAACTTCACAGTTGTTTTGGACATGGTCTGAAGATATGCATGTGGTTTGGATATAATCCTCAGATTACTTTTTATCACTTTTTCCGCTAGTCGAACTTAGCCATTTTTCTGGCATTTTTACTGTCAAAGTGAATGGATAGTGGGTACCTTGTGTAATTTGAACTTAGTCATTTTTAAGTGTTTTTACTATCAAAGTGAAAAGATAGTGGGTACCTTGTGTGCGCAACTTCACAGTTGTTTTGGACATGGTCTGAAGATATGCATGTGGTTTGGATATAATCCTCAGATTACTTTTTATCACTTTTTCCGCTAGTCGAACTTAGCCATTTTTCTGGCATTTTTACTGTCAAAGTGAATGGATAGTGGGTACCTTGTGTGCGCATCTCCTCCTACAGTTTTATATCAATTCTTTTGAAACTTCACAGGTGTTTTGTACATGGTCTGAAGATATAATAATTATTTGTTTATTTACAATATTAACTATATTATATATTTATTGCCAGATATTATATATATAACAGATGTATGGGTAAAAATGTAAATAAACAAAGGATTGTTTGTGACAGGATAGCTGAATCTTCCTATATTTCATTGTAAGACACCATTAACTAAAAAATAACATTCAAAGAATTTCATTGTTTCATGAGCCGCACCATTAGAAATTTCAATTTCACCATCATACCTCCATCTTGCTTCACCACTTTATCTTCACCGTTTTCATTTATGCTTTATTACATGCTTATATACATATACTGGCTAGATTTTTCTTACCTGGTAAAGTTTCCTCATGAAGCACCTCATAATCCCAAGAGTTTGTTTGTATTGATATTACTACCATGTGAATTCTGTATCATGCTTATAATGCATGATGAATATATGCCAACAAAACTTCAATTACAGTTCTGGCATCACTTATTATATTTTAAGATTACTAGATGCTGAGCAAATTGAACTGCAATTGACAAAATGGGATGATACACACCTGACAGCACCCTTCAGTCAACATATACATTAGTTAGACAAATATTGTCAAAATCCAATATAACAAATGTGACATTGCTAATCCTTTCCATAGGAAATAGAAGCCTCTGTGGTGTAGTGGTAAAGCTAATCGCCTTGTAAATCAGGGGTCGTGAGTTCGATCCAGTCCTTCAGATGAAACTTTAAACCGAAGTCCCGTCCCCATCTGACCTTAAATGTTAGTGGGACGTAAAACCCTATCACAACAACCAAACTACAGGAAATGATCAGTGCCTGGCTTGGATTTTAATGTGGGTTGGGTCATAAGCTTATGTAAGCTAACAATGAGTTATCAAAAAGTTTCTCTTACAAACAGTGGAATTTGATTTAAAACAATGCTAGAATGATTAAATTCACAATTTATTTCCAAATACAGTTTATTGACAGTCATTTTTTCTCATTTAAATAATAAACAATAATGGCGGGGGACATAAATTCTCTGAATTTGCTTGTTTTTTCAGTAATATGCTTTATACTAATAAGGACACTATTCATCATATTTCGCATAAGTGGGCCTTCAAATGGCAGCAATTTATATCAACTAGTAGTTTAAAATCATATAGTGCTTTTATTACACTTAAATGATAAATATAAAAGAAAGCAACATAATTATGTAACTGTAAAATAGGTTCATATTTCTAGTCCTTTGCTTTCAATAAGAAAAATATATTGACATGTAAGAATAAGAAATACTTTGATATTATCACTAAAGAAGTTCCTATCCTACTATAGAACTCCTATTTATTAGGGTAACATAGTATACTTTGATATTGCAGGGAAATCTCCTAACTGTGTATAAGCTAACGAACTATAACGAACAAAGCTTTGGAGGTATTATGAAAGTCAATGGTCAAGTGATAACACTGTACTTAATACAGCTGTGGTATAATATATTTGATATTAAGTAACGTGTACAACAGTTTTATCATAAATGTAGATTGCTTTGTTGCATACTGGCTGTTGGCTGCATTTATTAACATCTTTCAATGCAATGGGCATGTTGTTAAATAAGAATTAGATTAAACTTTGTATTTGTACAATAGATTTTGATACTATTATAGGGTAACAGAGTTACCATGGCTGTTACACAGTGAAGCCTAGACTGCCAGAAGCTAACATGAGCCATTTTGCATCTTATATTCTAAAAAACATTTGATGCAGTTTAAGGATATCATATTGTACTAAATAACTACTTAGTGGGGAGAGGGCTTCTATAAGCTTATTTTTTGGATGTTATGTATTTTACTATTTGCTCTATGGTTTCAAGATAAGCATGCCGCTTATGTATAATTTACTGCTGGTATCCAATCTCATAACATGCCAGCTGAATATATTTGTTTTTACTCTGCATGTCTTTATTCCATGTTTTTAGCCAAAAAATGTGTGTGTTATTATTGTAAACTTATCAAGTCAAATGTCTACAAAAAATATTCTATAACAGCTAGGGAGCTGGTCTTAACAATTTTGGATAGGTCAGTTAGTTGTCTTTTTGATAACACCAAAACCTTGACCCTTTTGTCAGTAATAAGAAGAAACGACAGGCATAATTATTTCCCAGAAATAGGGTAGCAATGAAAAATGTCACGTAACATAGTGGATAGCATAATTTTGTTTAAAATAATAAGGTTTTGTTGCTAAATGGTTGGGCTATATGGAAACGTTAAACTTCAATTCATTTGAATGTCTCATAACATTTTTGACATTTTAACAGTCCATGTAATTTGAATAAATTTTGGAGAGTAACGTACGTGACAGGTGTTACATGGCTTACGCGACACTTGTCTGAGGGGTAACATATTTCAAAAAACTTATAAGACATTCGGCTATATGAATAGCATAGTCTGCAAAATAACCCCTGGGAGAGACAAAGCCATATGTATCCCATGGCCTACATTACTTTGTGGCTTATATAATGAGTTTGTAGTGAATCATAATGAACAATGCTTTGGAGGTCTTTTGGCAGCCAATGGTCAAGTGAAAGCACTGTTCTAAATAGTAATATATTTCATTAAGTAACGTATATAACAGTATTATCATAGCTGTAGATTATTTTGTTGCATACTGGCTGTTGGCTGCAAGTATTTAAGAGCTTTCAATGCAATTAGTATTTTGATGAATAAGAATTAGATTCAACTTTGTATTTGCACTATAGGATTAGAGATTTTTAAAAGGTAACAGAGTCAACGTGACTATAGCAAAGTAAAGCCCTAACTGCCAGAACCCTATTTGAGCCATTTGCATCTTATATTCTTCTAAACATTTAATGTATCTTTAGAAAACCATAGTGTACAAAAAAAACCTAAATGGGATGGTCCATGCACAGATAATTTTGGATGTTATATATGTTATTATTTGCATTATGTTTTCAAGATGAGCACGCTACTCAAGTATAATTTACTGTTATTAATCTCTCTCATAACATGCCAGCTGAATATATTTGGGCTTTCTTTAAACTGCATGAATTAATTCATGTTTTTTAGCAAAAAATGTATTTGTTATTATTGAAAATTAATACACTGGTAGCCATTTTCAAATGCCTACAAAAGATATTTTGTAAAGAAAAAGCTGGTCTTTGGAGTTTGGATAGTTCAGTTTATCGTCTTTGTGGCAGCATCAAACACCAGACCCAATGACCAATAATAAACATTTCAAAAGAAACGACAGCCACAATAATTTCCAAGAAATAGGGTAGTAATGCAAAATGTCACATCTGTAAAATAGTGGACCGTATAATTTTGTTTTGAATAAAAAGGTTTTGTTGTTTATGATTGGGCTATATGAAAATTTAAAACTTTAACTCATTTATAAGCCTCTAATAACATTTTGACTTTTGTACATTTCATGTCATTTTAACGATTTTTGATAGGTAACATGTGTAACAGAGGGAGCGCAGTGGTTCAGTGGTAGAGTGCTTGACTCAAGACCGAGGGGCCATGGGTTCGAGCCTCACCAGCGTCACTGCATTGTATCCTTCAGCAAGAACATTAATCCTAACTAAGTACTGGTTCTACCAAGGAAGACCCGTCCCTATATAACTGAAAGACATGCTGAAATTTCTCCTATTTAATTCTTTTTTCGGTACATGGCGTGTGTTGATTTAGAATCACTATATGTATATTTAGCAAATTGTATGCATGATTTGGCGTCAAACACTGAACTTGATAGTGAAAATCACAAAATGAAAGTCATGCTCACACCAAAATTTAGATGGGATGTAAAGAATCAAAACAAACAAAACAAACACGTGTAACAGGATGTTACAGGCTTACGTGACCGTTGCCAGACGGCTAACATGTTTCAAAAACAAAACTTGTAACATATTAGGCTTATGGAAATCATAGTCTACAAAATTCAGCCTGTGGGAGGGTGGGGTTACACCATATCTATCCCAGGGCCTAACGGCTGTAGCATCGAACTAAATCACAATCTGTTGCATATGCGTATTAAGTCATCCCTTAAAACACATGCACGGCCATCAAGTGAAACCAGATGCCTTAATTTCAGCAAGCAGGAAAGCCTCAATCAAGAGCGCAGTGGCTCAGGGGTAGAGTGCGTGACTCGAGACGAGGGGCCACAGGTCCAAGTTTCAAAGGCGTCACTGCGTTGTGTCCTTGAACAAGAACATAATTCCTACCTTAGTACTGGTTCAACCAGGAAGACCTGTCCCTATATAACTGAAATATTGTTGATGGGATGTAAAGAATCAAATCAAACAAACAAATCAATCAAGATTGTATACTTCTGCAAGCTCCCCAGAGCCATCCTTGTTTGCATACCAGCATTTCGGCTTTTAGAGGCTATATTGGCCCACCGCAAAGAATAACATCCTGACTTTGTTGCATGCCCACAACATAGGTGCAGACAATCTTGTGAATGCGCACAAACTAATCGACACCTTTGATGTTCAATCTCTGGAAAGTCAATATACAAGTCTCTGAAGCCAAACAGACTTGCCTGATCACTTACCTTGAAGATAGGCTTTCTCGCGTCGCAATTATTATTTAGGTCATGCATGAATTCGCTAAATTAATCCCTTAACAATACATGTACAAGCACAGCTATCCAGTGAGATCAGACCCATAACTTTCGACCCATGCATTAATTAAAAGCCTTTTTATGTTTGCAAACAGTAAATATATGGAAGAAATTGAGCATTATTTTAGCTTTGACAGGTTCTGCAATGCTCTTATAGCCGTAAACGTGTATGGCTTTTGGACACTGTATCGTATGTACATGTATAAAGCTCATCTTATGTAACCTAGTGTATATTTTCGTACATTCATCCCTTAAATCACATGCGCAGCCAGCCAGGGGTACCAGACGCCTAAATTTATGCCTGTGTATCCGTCCAAAATTGTAATTTGTATGTGCATGCAGCAAATAATCTGAAAAAGTAATGCCTTTGCACAGAGTCAGCTGAGCCTCCATTGCATGCGCTTGTGCACATAAACAACTAGTACCATAAGATTTAGTGATAAATTATGGCTGATGGGGGTTCAGATTCGTTAAGGGATATAATTGGAACAACATCCCATATCGGCATATCATGAAGAGCTCCAATTAGCAACCAAACTCTGTTTTATCCTTTAATCTTCAATTCAATACCCAGTACACTAAAAAAGAATACTCCAGTACCCTTTTCGAGACTAACTGACCATCAGTTTTGAGCCATATCTCCGTCAAGTTTCAACCTACGAGGCTGAAATTTTCCGTATTGATATTTAAATGCCATTGCAAAAATGGCCGTTTCAGAATTTTAATAGTTTGCTTTCTTGGTTCAATATTATTCCTTTTTGGGGATAGGTGTCTAAATTTTGGTGTGAGCACGACTTTCATTTTTTGATTTTCACTATCAAGTTCAGTGTTTGATGCCAAATCATGCATACAATTTAACAAATATACATATAGCGATTCTAAATTGGTACACGCCAAGCACCGTAAAAAGAATTAAGCAGGAGAAATTCCTGATTTCCTTACCTTCGTTGTGTGTTTTTTTCCTAATTCAGTGTAAACATCGGCTCATTTTGGAGCAATATCCTGTGTACGTTTCCACCCAGTGAAACTCTGCTCTGGACCTGCACGTCGGTGCACATCTTCAATGTGTGAACAATTATTATGCAAAGTTTGAATAAAGAGGAATGAAATTTGATTGATTTACACACAAATATACAAATTAAGCACTCCAAAGATGGTGTAGACGTAATAATGCCTAAGTTCAACACTCCAAAAAATAGTATAGTACATGTATCAAATGTGCACACAATATAGGGTGCACATGTTCAAGGAGTACTAGCGATAAGGCGTATATTTTCCCTAGTTGACATGATTACAAAACCTAAATTTTCAAATTGCTCTAATATTTTTAAAATTGGACTGTTTTGGTAGTAAAATATGCATATAAAGCATTAAAATAGGTTTCAAAGCGATCCATCATTTACAAAGCTGTGAAAACTTGCGCCTTCTACTCCCACCCCTCATTTTACGTCTTTAGACTGGGTGGCGTTTAGACGATAGTTTTAGTAAATCCTTTGCAGGTTTTCAAAAAGTAAAAGTGTTAATTATGGATATTATGGATATAAGTGCCCTTCATTTCCAAAACTTTGCGGTATTCCTTCTGCGCATGCGTACGAAAAATATACTTAAAATTGTGACGTTTGTCATTGAAAAGATGAAACTGGCATCTTTCAGTTTGTTTTTAGATGCTTCCCCCCCCCCCCCCCCTAGACCCAAGATGCCCTTTGAACAATTAAATGTCGCTATACAAATATATAACATATGTAATGGCGTCTTGGGTCTAGTGGGGGAAAGGGGTTGTATAAGCGAAAGAAGACATTAAATATCTGACAAAAATAGACCACTTTACAAGATGGTCGTTTTTATTGTACATCAACTGTATAAATGGTTTTACTGTACATAGCGTGGTTCCCTGTTTAACGGTCTAGTTCCCATATATGTTACTGAATAACAAGCACAGTTGATGATTTAAATAAATTCTCATTCAATAAGAAGTAGAGTTATTACATGCATGAAGGAAAACCCGTTTTAAATATACAAAATGGGGGCAATCGTGCATCAAGAGCTCGTCTATGTATATTTGTTGAATGTGCCTAGTTTCTCCAGTCGTTGTTTCAACAAAATAAAACGAACGCCTCGTTTAGGGAGATTGCTCGCCTTATCGCTAGAAATTCTTTGTGAGCAATCATAACGTACAAAGTTTGAATATGAAGGAATGAAAACAATTACACAAACCAAACACCCCCTAAGCATGTCGGATGGATAAAATAGCTGAGTCAAACAGACCTAGAAAAAAATAAGAAAATATTATCAAAAGCGCACAAAATAGATGGGCACCCCAGGGGGATACTCTCATTTTTTTCTTCATACGTAGGCTCGGGCCCAGCATCTACCGTTCATCCAAAAAAAATATCAGGAATTTCAAGCACCCCAAAAAATATTTGAAATTTTAGCAACCTAAAAATGCCCCTCATTAGGTACCTTGACCTAAAGAAAAGACCATAAAATGCATAAAAAAATGATCCCTAAATATAGTCCAATTTTGTGATAACCCCCCAAAAATATCCGCAAAGTCTTTCTAACCCAAAAATATCATTTTTTCTGAAACCCCCAAAAAATATTGAAATTCAAAATTTTGAACACCAAAAAATGACCCGAGCCTACGTATGTATGAAAATATCAGAGTACCCCCCCAGATGGTGCACATGTTAATGTATGAATAATCATTATGTTAATTTTGAATATTAAGGAATTTAAACTGTTGGAGTTACAGATTACACAAACCAGACACCCTCTTAGCATTTTACAGAAATCAATGTGCTATCAATCATTAGGCAAAGTTTGAATATAAAAGAATGAAAACTGATTGAGTTACACACAAACTAGACCCCCACGCATTTCAGATGGAAAATGTCCTAGTCCATAACCCGTAAAAATGAGAAAAAAAAATCAAATGTGCACAAAATAAGAGGTGCACATCTTCCATGTATGATGAATCATTATGAAAAGTTTGAATATAAAGGAACGAAAACTGTTGGAGTTACAGATTACACAAACCAGAAATCCATTACGTATTTCGGATGGAATAATGTCTAAGTCCATGTTTTGGACAGGTCATATTCGTTTATAGCGTTTTCGCTATTTCGTAGAGGGTGAATTAGTGTTATTTTTCAAATTCTGATCATTATTTCAAAGAAGATATTTTTAGATTCTTATATAGGTAAAGAAGCACCCTGGTTGCCATGTCTTTGATGTGTAATGTTTTCGCTAGTTTGGAACCAGATCATTCAGTAATCAATTCTTCTAAATTATTTTGAATGCTGATCACATGGTTGCTCTCGTAATGGTTTCAAACCATGTGGTACTACTGTCCTAATTTACTCTTCTTTGAACAAAGATAAACAGAAAACAGTCTCAAAAGCATTTTATTCTTTTCCGAAGGCTTTAAAGATGAGATGATTAATTTCAAGTGCATATCATGAGGGTATCAATGGGGTTTACTTATTAATAAAGTATGGCCCTAAAATTTAATGGTAAGCGAATGTTTAGGGTAAATTTAACCAATAGCAGAATTAGAGCTTCTAGTGGTTAGCGAATTAAGGCATAAATATAATGATAAGCGATTTGGGGGGCAAAGAAATACCGAATAGCACAGTGGCGCATTTAATCAGTTAACAAACTTGATGGAAAAACGCTATTCCGCTATTCCACCTCGTAAATGCCTCTAGACAGGTTGCTGATTTTTGGGCCTAAAATATACTGATTACTGATTTTTTGGGCCAAAATTTAACTCATTAGCGATTTGGGGGCCTCAATTTTACTAGTTGGCGATTTGTGGGCATAACTTGACAAATTAGCGATCTGTAGGGCCCAAATTTTACTGATTAGCGATTTCAAAGGTACCCCATTGAGACCCTCTATCATGTATGGATAATGTGCAAGCGCTAGACCAAGAATTTTCTAACGGACACTTAAGAGTAATCCGTTGTCTATCAGATGAAGGGCGTTTACCATACTGGCTCGTAATGGTTAACTGACTCGTAAGGGGGAGTCAATGTCGTAAGTCATGACTTTTTTTTCTATTTAGTCTATGTCATCATTTTAAACCCGATTTTGACTAAATGCTATTAAGGCATAAAAGAAAACTCATGTAAGGTATATTTGTGTCACTAAACCTGCCACTAACATGTTAAAAAGTCCCTAAACCATGTTTATTTAAGATCAAAACCAAAACATCAACACACCCTCGTCCAGGAGAAAATTATTTTTAGACTTACTACTCGGTTTTCCACCTCCGCTATCGCTTCCCATTATACAAAAATGAAAACTATTGGGAACAGCATTGCCTGATTTCTGAATATTAATCTGCAAACATTGAAATAAATGTAGAAATCGCTAACTTACCTTGTTTGCTCGTTTTATTTTCATCCCGTCACTCATGTCCGGGCGCTCTCGTAAAGCGACCGTTTGCATAACTTTTGATCGCCCCTTACGACATTACCACCCGTGATAGATGGGTATTAAATTATTTTCAATGTTACGGTCAAAAACTTGTTTATCTTAGCCTGTGAGTGTTATAAGCTCCTGTTCGGGCTCAGCGAATAGAGACGCTGAATGACCTTCTCTCGGCTGATGTACATTTATACCACCCTTACCAACTTTAGCACGAAATATCTCATGATGTGCAAGGTCTACTTTGGTGTAGGTGTTATAAAATAGTTATACCATGTTTGTCCACCTGTACGTTAGATAATCCACTCGCTAAAGCTCGTGGATTATCTCCACGTACAGGCGGACAATCCATGGTATAACTATTACGTATGTAAGGGACTGGTCAGCATATACATGTACATCTGTTACGTGTGATTAGTGAAATTTCTCTCAGATAATTTTGCCAAGAATCTTCTAATACATGGCTAAAAAGAATTCTACCACCCTTACCAACTTTAGCACGCAATAGCTCGTGATGTGCAAGGTCTACACGACATACTCCTTAATGAAATGCAGCAAAATACTACACAATATGTATGTTTCACGATGTAAAACTGGCGTGTCACCAACACAGGAAACAACTGTCACCTGAATCCGGTTACTGTAGGAGAAAATAAAACACATGAGAAAATTTAAACGGACCAACCCATGAGCTTTTTGTGCATATCACATATCCACATGTAAATACCTCAGTAGCTAATTCACAGACGAGCCTTTACATTTGTGCAGTCTTGTCGACAAGAGCCTCCACTGATGAAGTACACCACCTATGGCATTAGATAATGGCTCAAGACCCCAGATTTGGCCTTAAGCCTCACTAGATAGCTGTCTGTGTATGTTTTAACTCTTTGCCCCCTGGGATTTTTTCCCAAATTCTTGTCGTCTGCTGCTTTTTTTCAAAATCAACTTTTTCGAAAAATTGTTACAAGAAATACGATCAGAGTGTCAAATAGTTTTGATCCCGATCAGGCCCGGCATTCCCGGCCTGCCATGTTCTGTTGGGACCTCTCACGTTTTCATGGGTGAAAGTTTTCAGGATATTGAGGTTTTCCATAGAAAGTCAGCCTCAAAATGCTGAATTCTGCAGGTTATAATAGCTTTTCTTATTTAGTTTCAGTTTATCTATAGGTATTTGACCATTAATTTAACTTAGAATTTTTGATAATTTGGAGGCATACAGCAAGTTTTAAATTCTGATTTTCTAAAGTTCAGCATTTTGGAAATTTTGAACTTTCACCTGTGCGTTTTGTTACGGTCCGACCAAGTTCTGCTACGTCTATCAAGTTCTGTCAAGGTTTTCTACAGTGAAACGTAGACGACGGGCTGTGTTTAAACCCGTGTGTGCCCACGGTATAAAAAAGAGACCCACAAAGCTGCTGCAATCATTCATTTATGTAAATGAAGAAGCCGATCATTGCAGCAAGGAGGCCACCAGCAGCTGCAGAGTAGGATGATCAGTGTGCAGCAGGAAGGTAAAAAGACCAAGGTCAATAGTAGTATAGGCCCCACTTTAGAGTCAATGACGTCACGACGTCAGATCCAAGATGGCGGCCCCCACGACTTCCGATCCAAGATGGCGCCCCCCACGACACCAAGATGGCGGCCCCCACGACTTCCGATCCGAGATGGCGGCCCCTGTGACGCGTTCGGTTACACCTCGGAGGGTGAGTCAACGCCCTAGACCACGAGAAGGTAGCGTCACATCCTAGAGCGCGGTGTCGTTCTTCTATATACAAGGGTGAGGGGCCTCTCATTTATTTCCGGGTGGTATTTTACGAAGTTCAAAACGAGATCCAGTCTTTAATGGTGTAGCGGGTCGCAGCGCTCGGTTTATCCCGTTCCACGGGTGGACCCTTTTTTTTCAGCACGGTCCTTTCACGTCTTTTTCCACGTACTGATCGGCTTCGTAATTGGGTCGTAAAGGCTGAGAGGGATATGATTCTCTATCAACGTAGAACGGGCTCCTCACCATGCATATGGCGTCGGTCTAACTTAGGAGCATATTGCGCAATTATTTGCCGTTCGTCCTTTAGTATCTTAATGAATTCCAGTCCAAAGTTGCTGTATTACGCCCTCTGTCCGTTATACTATCCTCTCCTTTTCGCTTAAGCTCCGATTTTGCCATTTCTAAAGCTTGGGCTACTGGGGTGACCAGGTTCACTACGGGTTTTTCCTTTTGTCTCATTTCTTTCAACTCTCTGTATTTCCGTCCACTACCCACAATATAATGACCCTGACTGTCGCGTTCTGCGTAGCCATCTCTAACATCCAGCAAGTGCTGATACCATTTGTCGGGATCCGACACGTAAGGAATCCACTTCTGCTGTTGGTAATCGTAAACGAGTCTAGTGCCCATCTCTTTTGATCGATTTCCTCCTTCGTGCTCGAGTTATTCTTACGCTCTATTCATACCAACGGGCGAGAGTCTAGTTCACTATCCTCAAGCACCTCGATTAATCGCTCAGCAGCCTCTCTGGCTTCGCGCCGTAGTTGTCTACATCTCATCCAAACAACAGTTCATCAAACAAAGCTATACACATAAAAGTAATGGTGAACATATTTACGCCTAAGCAATACTTAATCCCTTTTCTTAGTTACCAGTTTTGATAGTCATTCGGGTTACACTCGGAACACCGTAATGCCCCTAACTGATTCATGTGATCACTTTGCACGTAACAGGATTCGACCCCGTCTAGTTCGGGTAAGGCCCTTCCAATTTCTGTTAAGAGTTCTTTGACGGCAATGTTTTCTGGGGGTCTCAGGTATAATCCCTTTTTCGTAGGTATCACCTCTTCTTGCGGCTTCCAATACTGCCTTATATCCATACATGCGCTGCCCTCGGTGATGGTACAATAGACGTTCCCTCCAAGATGACTCTTATAGTTTTGTTTCTCTGTCGCTTGATCCGCATATTCTAAGTAATCCACCCAATTCTTCCATCGCATCAAGGTTAAGCTGATACCTTTCTTGGTCGGTTTGTCATCTTTCCATTCTCTCAGGTCAACACGCAGTTCACCTTTCCATTCTGTGACCTCAATAAAGCGATCGTTTCCGAGACTGAATCTGCATCTAGACATGTTTACTGTTTGACTGTCAGAATAGATATGACTAGATTGCTGCAAAGCGCCTTATATAGTGAGAGGTCTCTTCTGATTGGTCAATTATCCAGCCATCCGATTGGTCAACCTCCTCACTCCTGATCCCTCCTCCTCATTCTCCTTCACGACGTAGTAGAGTCCTCTTGGTCTTCAGAGGCTTTCTCGGTTTCTATATTATGATTCGGCCATACGTCCATAAATAAATCTTTTCTGAGTTTGATGGCTTGTCTGATAGAGTCCGCCTGATTCATATCGTGTTGGTTCTTAAACGTTTTAGCCAATTCCAGTATTCGCTGTTGAACAGGATCCTCTTGTAGCTCGTAATAATCTATTAGAAATTGAGCGTAATCTCGTCTGAGTTTTTTGCGGAGAGAAGGCAAATCATCATTGGCTGCGAGATGAATAGCTTTATCCGAACTAAAACCTCGCTCTTCCTCCTGAATTGTAAAATCGATAAGCAATTTCAAAACATGGATCAAAGTGAATGCAGCCGGTCAGATCCGGTCAGCAGCTGATTATATTGCTGAATGAATTGAGACAGGCCCACGGAAAACCCACCTTTTCAATACGGACGACTTTGCTGTATCATTGCGTTGGGTCTTCGCTGTTCAACATCGAATTTACTGATCAGAGTGCGTTATTCAAGCAGATGAGCCTGTCCATCGGACCAGACGTTTGATGTATCTATAGCGTGTACTAGGAAAGGCGATTGCGATTTCGCCCTTTTCATGCTAAATGTCTAGGGTGTATAAATACACCAACTCATTCTTCGCCTTTGTCAGAGTCTATATTTACCTGAGAACTAATGTACAAAGTACGGATATAGATGTTGTTTAATTAAATGCTCTCTTTGCGCATGGGCGACGGCCATTTTGGATGACATCATCGTATGTAGACATTAAATAGTCGACTCATGATCGCATTACAGAGCTTTCCTAACTCTCGCAGTGACTAGGCGCCCTACGCTCATAAAGATTTCTTAAAAGTATTCATCAACGACTTAACACAAGCTGGTACATCAGCGCAGACTCGCCAGAGCCTTCGCTGCTCGTGTACAGGTAGGTACATGAGACAATTAACCCCTAAATTCAACTTACGTATCGTCTGTTCATAGTCTAGAGACGAATTGCGAAATGTATGGCTTATGATATATACATTTATAACGATATTACTATGATTAATTATTGACCAATCAGAAAAAACCTCTCGCTATATAATGCGCAACGCATGCAATCGAGTCATAGCTAATATGACAGTCGAACAATAAACATGCAAATTGAACAGTTTAAATGATACTATTTAGCTCAAACGTTTGTAAACTGGTGTTTTCGAACGCCACACGTTTTTTTTATAGCGTGATTTATCTTCGCGTTATAAGAACGCGTGAAAAGCATTGCCCAGGAAGCTGAAACATAAAAGTGTCGTTTTAAAAGGAAGGCTCGCACTTGTATTATAAGCGTTTAGATTTAAAAGGAAAGGCTTGCCAGGTTATACATAAAAGTGTCGTTTTTAAAGGAAGGTTCGCGTTTGTATTATAAAAGTTTCGATTTAAAAGGAAAGGCTTGCCCAGCAAGCTGATATACATAAAGTTTTGTTTTAAATGGTGTTTAAAAACAGATCAAAACTATGCCTCATAGATACAAGTTCCAGTGTCCAATATGCCATAGAAAGGATGTGCTAAATATAGTACATCATCTTAAGACTATACATAGCGTAAATGCTGACGACTGGTTGTTTAAAGCGAAACTGTTATGCTTAATCATTATATAATCATGGTCAACCCACAATTACCGGTGAACCTACGATGATAGAACGTTCTACAACGAGTATAATGGTCGTAAAAAACAGTGATCATGATAGTTCAAATTCATAATGGAGCTAGGAGGGAGGAGGAGAGGGTGAGGAGGAGGTGGAAGGAGGATACAGTGAGGGTACAGGGAGGATACAGTGGGGATACAGTGAGAGTTCAGTGGGGTACAGTGAGGATACAGTGAGGGTACATTGGGGCATAGTGAGGGTTCAGTTGGGGTACAGTGGGATTAGGAGGGAGGAGGAGAGGGTGAGGAGGAGGAGGAGGAAAGAGGATACATTGATGGTACAGGGAGGATACAGTGGGGTTACAGTGAGAGTACAGTGGGGTACAGTGAGTATACAGTGAGGGTACATTGGGGCACAGTGAGGATACAGTGAGGGTTCAGTTGGGATACAGTGAGGGTACAGTGGGGTACAGTGAGGATACAGTGAGGGTACATTGGGGCACAGTGAGGGTTCAGTTTGGGTACAGTGAGATTAGGAGGGAGGAGGAGAGGGTGAGGAGGAGGAGGGAAGGAGGATACATTGAGGGTACAGGGAGGATACAGTGGGGATACAGTGAGAGTACAGTGGGGGCACAGTGAGGATACAGTGAGGGTACAGTGAGGATAAAGTGAGGGTTCAGTTAGGGTAAAGTGGGATACAGTGAGGGTACAGGGAGGATACAGTGGGGTTACAGTGAGAGTACAGTGGGGTACAGTGAGTATACAGTGAGGGTACATTGGGGCACAGTGAGGATACAGTGAGGATACAGTGAATGTACAGTCAGGAAACAATGGTCCACCATGTGGTGGTGGTGGTGGTGGTGGTGGTGGTGGTGGTGGTTGGTGGTGGTGGTGGTGGGTGGTGGTGGTGGTGGTGGGTGGTGGTGGTGGTGGGTGGTGGTGGTGTCGGTGGTGGTGGTAACAATGATCCAATGATCGTAAGAAGGATGACACCCGTATGAATGTAGAGAAATAATACTAACTGAGACAAAATGATCAGGTGTTTGATCTGCAACCAGTCCTATAGTAGGCGTGATGCATTGCAAAGACATGAACGCAATGTCCATGGCAGTGGGAAATATACCGACCAGTCACAACCATTGAAGGAAATGACATTTAGACACCCATTCTCTATGATGGTAACTGGACCCAGTGGATCGGGGAAAACGGAATGGACTAGAAAACTGTTACTTTCCTTGTTAGTACAACCGCCACCGGAACGAATCTTATGGTGTTTTGGACAATGGCAGCCCCTGTATGAAGACCTTCAGAAGAGAATTCCGTGTATAGAATTTATACGGGGTATCCCAGACTATCTAGATAATGCTCAGTTTATGGATCCCTCAAAAAGGAACCTAATCATTTTTGATGACCTGATGACCGAAGCAAAGTGTGACCAGAGAATTGCCAACCTTTTTACGAAAGGCAGACACCACAGAAATATATCTATCGTGTATTTGACTCAAAACGTATTTCCTCAAGGTAGAGCTTGCAGGGATATCGCTTTAAATACGCAATATTTGGTCTTGTTTAATAATCCGATCGACAGACAACAAGTTGCGACCTTGGCAAGAAGAATTTATCCGTCCACTTGCGCAACATTTATGAGGAAATTTGAAGATGCCACGACAAGACCTTATGGTTACCTCGTCCTAGATCTTAAATCGAGTACATCCGAACAGGACAGACTACAAACTGACATATTTGTCGATCAACAGTCTCCCGATGATGGAGATATTTCTGATGATGAAGATGCTGACAGTGTGGAATCCCTAGATTATATACGCTCTATCAGCCCTCCGGATAAAGAAAGAGATGAAAGTTATAAACCGGATATATGGAATAGGAGGGTAAGCTGTTTAAGCCCTCCAGGTAAACAAAGAAAACAAAGAGATGAGCGCTCTAAACTCGACATCTGGAACAGGAGATTTCAAAATCCGATCAGGCAGGAGAACATAGAGCAGTTTAAAGCTATAAATCACCTCTTCTTGCGGCTTCCAATACTGCCTTACGAACTACAAGAGGATCCTGTTCAACAGCGAATACTGGAATCGGCTAAAACGTTTAAGAACCAACACGATATGAATCAGGCGGACTCTATCAGACAAGCCATCAAACTCAGAAAAGATTTATTTATGGACGTATGGCCGAATCATAATATAGAAACCGAGAAAGCCTCTGCAGACCAAGAGGACTCTACTACGTCGTGAAGGAGAATGAGGAGGAGGGATCAGGAGTGAGGAGGTTGACCAATCGGATGGCTGGATAATTGACCAATCAGAAGAGACCTCTCACTATATAAGGCGCTTTGCAGCAATCTAGTCATATCTATTCTGACAGTCAAACAGTAAACATGTCTAGATGCAGATTCAGTCTCGGAAACGATCGCTTTATTGAGGTCACAGAATGGAAAGGTGAACTGCGTGTTGACCTGAGAGAATGGAAAGATGACAAACCGACCAAGAAAGGTATCAGCTTAACCTTGATGCGATGGAAGAATTGGGTGGATTACTTAGAATACGCGGATCAAGCGAGGACAGAGAAACAAAACTATAAGAGTCATCTTGGAGGGAACGTCTATTGTACCATCACCGAGGGCAGCGCATGTATGGATATAAGGCAGTATTGGAAGCCGCAAGAAGAGGTGATACCTACGAAAAAGGGATTATACCTGAGACCCCCAGAATACATTGCCGTCAAAGAACTCTTAACAGAAATTGGAAGGGCCTTACCCGAACTAGACGGGGTCGAATCCTGTTACGTGCAAAGTGATCACATGAATCAGTTAGGGGCATTACGGTGTTCAGAGTGTAACCCGAATGACTATCAAAACTGGTAACTAAGAAAAGGGATTAAGTATTGCTTAGGCGTAAATATGTTCGCCATTACTTTTATGTGTATAGCTTTGTTTGATGAACTGTTGTTTCGGATGAGATGTAAACAACTACGGCGCGAAGCCAGAGAGGCTGCTGAGCGATTAATCGAGGTGCTTGAGGATAGTGAACTAGACTCTCGCCCGTTGGTATGAATAGAGCGTAAGAATAACTCGAGCACGAAGGAGGAAATCGATCAAAAGAGATGGGCACTAGACTCGTTTACGATTACCAACAGCAGAAGTGGATTCCTTACGTGTCGGATCCCGACAAATGGTATCAGCACTTGCTGGATGTTAGAGATGGCTACGCGGAACGCGACAGTCAGGGTCATTATATTGTGGGTAGTGGACGGAAATACAGAGAGTTGAAAGAAATGAGACAAAAGGAAAAACCCGTAGTGAACCTGGTCACCCCAGTAGCCCAAGCTTTAGAAATGGCAAAATCGGAGCTTAAGCGAAAAGGAGAGGATAGTATAACGGACAGAGGGCGTAATACAGCAACTTTGGACTGGAATTCATTAAGATACTAAAGGACGAACGGCAAATAATTGCGCAATATGCTCCTAAGTTAGACCGACGCCATATGCATGGCGAGGAGCCCGTTCTACGTTGATAGAGAATCATATCCCTCTCAGCCTTTACGACCCAATTACGAAGCCGATCAGTACGTGGAAAAAGACGTGAAAGGACCGTGCTGAAAAAAAAGGGTCCACCCGGGGAACGGGATAAACCGAGCGCTGCGACCCGCTACACCATTAAAGACTGGATCTCGTTCTGAACTTCGTAAAATACCACCCGGAAATAAATGAGAGGCCCCTCACCCTTGTATATAGAAGAACGACACCGCGCTCTAGGACGTGACGCTACCTTCTCGTGGTCTAGGGCGTTGACTCACCCTCCGAGGTGTAACCGAACGCGTCACAGGGACCGCCATCTCGTATCTGACTTCGTGGGGGCCGCCATCTTGGTGTCGTGGAGGCCGCCATCTTGGACCGGAAGTCATGGGGGCCGCCATCTTGGATCTGACGTCGTGACGTCATTGACTCTAAAGTGGGGCCTATACTACTGTCAATATGGGTGCGGGCGTGCTTTTCGGAATAACGAATGCATGCGCGTATCCAGAAAGTTTTGTCAGAGGGGGTCCAACTTTGACAAAGTTTTTTTCAGTTTATGAGGGAGGGAGGATACAGCAGGCCATCATCGGCCCGTCAGCGAAAGCCGATGATGGCCAAGCATTGAATTCTGGCTTTGTAGCTTTTGGATTTTCCAGGGGGTCCGGACCAGTATTGCTAAAAAGTCCTTAATTTTTGTGATTTTTCGGGGGTGGGGGGTGGGGTCTGGACCCCCTGTCCCCCCTCTGGATCCGCCTATGGAATGTAGCAGCTGGGGTATTTCTCAACATTTTTAACAAAGAGAGAGAGAGAGTGTTAAGAATGTCTCCATAGCTCTTCGATGGGATTCTTGAAAAAATAATACCAGCCATCATTTCAGCATTAATCCTTCGTACACGTAGTGACTCCTTGATGCGTACTTATTCAAACAGTGAGGATTCTGATGAAATGTCACATAATGCAGCATTTTATCCATGTCTGCACTGACTGATCTTCATAAATAGAAATAGAATCTGGAAATTATAACCTGTGATCCCTATATACATACAATGAAACTACCCAAGTTAAAAAGTTTCTCACAGCAGACGGCAGTTATTGGCGTCTCACGGTTTCCTCTGGAATTTATGATGGCCATTCTGATGAAGATGTTTAGTGTGTCCAAATAGATTGTTTGTTTTGATTTGATTCTTTACGTCCCATCAACAATCATTCAGTTAAACAGCATGTGCGGATCCAGAGGGGGGGGGGGACAGGGGGTCCGGCCCCCCTATAATATAGGGTTTTCTTAGAAATTCTGGTCAGGGTCCCCTGAAAAATCACAAATCTACCGAGCCAGAATTTAATGTTGGGCCATCATCAGCACGCCAGCGAAGCGCCATTTAAATGACGTTTCGCTGGCGGGCCGATGATGGCCCGCTTATAGTGGTATTTGGATCCTCCTACCCCTCATCAACTAAATAAAAACGTTGTCAAAGTTTGACCCCCTCTGACAAAATTTTCTGGATCCGCGCATGAACGGGACGGGTATTGACATTGATCTGTCATAATGGCAGATTGAGAATTTAACTCTTTCCCTACTAGTGTCGTCTGCTGATAACCTTTGCAAGCAGTTTGGACCCAGATATGGCCCGACAAAATGTCGGGCCTGGTCCAAACCCAAACCGATTGACATTCCGATAGTATTTCTGAAAGTATTCTTCGAAAAAGTTGATTTATCAAAACAAAATCAGCAGACAACAAAAACACTCCAAATTACCCAGTAGACAAAGAGTTAAGCAATTGTAGCATTATGCACCATCTGTATTTACCATTATCCTGCCAATACATGTATTTATTTTGCCCTAAAATGTTATCTGCTTATTGTATCTGCTGCATATAATGCACTCAAGTGTACTCCATAACACATTTTATTTACTAAGGAAGCAGTCTGATCAGGGTGCATATTGTATGCAAAACAGTACATAAGCAGATAAGAGTACTTTGTTAGTGTTGATGCTTTATGTCCCGCTCAACAATATTTCAGTCAGGTCAGAAAGATTTTCTGTGTGCCCACTAAGCAGCAGATAAAGAGACACAACACAGTGGCTGAGGTGCGTCTCAAACTAGCAGCCCCTCGAACCCTAGTCTAACGCTCTACCAACTGAGCTACAGCGTGCCAATAAGCAGATAAGAGCTCTTGGAATTGTCTGCTTATTACATCTGCTGCAAACATTCATATGTACTACAGAAACATTTACCCATGAAAAGAACCCAGATCAAAGCAGTCTGACTGAATTTCTTCAAGCATCTGCCTTTTATCAAAAATTAAGAAATTCTTAACAAAGGATCACAGAGTTCAATTCTACAAATCTTACATTCAACCGCACATTGATTTTTGCAATATTGTCTGGGGAAGTTCTTCAGAGTCAAACAAACTTAAAATTTCAAATTGCAGAAACGAGCATGTAAGGTTATTCTTGATTTTAACGTAAATGATATCAATGAAGCTATGAAGTCACTGAAAATAATGTCCATATATGAGCGGCTCTACCTAAGGAAAGCCAAATTTATGTTTAAAATATATCATAATGTAGCTCCTACATATATCTCTGAAAATTTCACTTTAAGAAACAATGCAAATACTAGTATCAACCTTAGATCAGCTTCTGCAGGATGTTTTATCCCACCTAAGCCTAGGACTGAATATTTTAAGCATAGTATGAGATACTCTGGATGTCTTGTATGGAATAGTCTCTCAGAGGAAATCAAGAGTGCTCAGACCATCGGCACATTTCACAGCAGATGTTTAAAATTGTTATTTAACTGAATTATGAATGATATTATGAATGTAATTATTTCGTGTACCATAGTTGCTTTGATAAGTGCCCAGTGTTTGAAATTTCATATCTGCCTTATAGTTGCTCATTTATTCTACTGTCAATTACAAGTTTGACTCATGGCTCTAAAGTCTTAGTAACATGTTCATCCAACCCTTTTGCATCCAGAATGGTTAATAACCCTTAAAAGTTTGGCCATTCTGAGTACAACAGGATTCAAGGAGCACTGAGAACACTGGGTGTGCGCTTATCAGAGCATATGTAGTAATAAGTCACTATCATATCAAGTTGTCATACCATATTCAATAAAATAGTACTACAACTTAAAAATGGAAAATATGGATCCAGATCAGCTGGCTGCTGTTCAGTATCCATATTTGCATCCAATGGATCATCAGACTGGAAATTTGTTGTTGTTGTTGTTGTTGTAAAGAAGCTTTGCAATTTTTTTTGTACTTATTAACTATTCATGTCACATCTGATTTAGAACATTTTTTTTATGATTGAATTCATTGAAAGTGAATGAAATTTGTTATTGCAAACAGTGCAAGCCTAGCTGTTCAGACTGCAGCTCTCATCCTGCCCAGCTGTATGGATTATAGTGGATTAACCCACATTCTGCTGAACCCAAATTTATCCTTTTGTTGAAAACACTGTGGATACAGATCAGCTTGCTTCTGTCAAAGCCATCTGATCAGGATCCACAATGTTGTCCACTCTGAAAATCCAGGATTACATCTGGAAGATGAAAAATGGAGAAGAAAGTGATGCATAATATAATTTAATATTCTGCATGCACAGCAAGGGTTCATAATAATACGCTTAATTGTGTGTAGTTTTTGATGTTTTCAAAAGTATCATAACTAATTGCTTAACATATTATCATTGTGATTGTACAGCTAATTAGGTGTCTGTTTGCAGTAAGGATACTGCAAAGAGATGCATGATTGGATGTACAATACCAAAATGCTGTTGGTTGCCTTGTGTATAATATTTATGTACATATGTATATATTGAGGGCCTCATGGAAGATTAGTTATTACATGTCTGTACTTATGTATGCGCTAAATGTTGTTACCCTCAAAAAATAAAGTCTTTACTTACTTACTTACTTACTGCTTCTCACATAGCATTTTGAGCCTTTTCTTCGTTTCATTTGATTAGAGTGGTTCTCTATGATGATGCATTCATTGTATTAGTCAGAAGGCCTCCATGGGCGGATCCAGAGGGGGACCCCCTGAAAAATCATAAAAATATAAGGTTTCTTAGCAATTCTGGTCCAGATCCCCTGAAAAATTACGAAGCTATCGAGCTGGGCCATCATCAGCACGCCAGCGAAACGCATTTAAATGGCGTTTCGCTGGCGGGCCGATGATGACCCGCTTATAGTGCTATTTGGACCCACCCATCACTCATCAACTAAAAAAAGTTGGACCCCCTCTGACAAAATTTTCTGGATCCGGCATGGCCTCCATGTGAGCTGAACATTTTTGTATTTCAACATCAACAGAATCTAGGGCAAAGATTTGGTACCAGTAAAATACATTTAAGCCCCCCCCCCCCACCGTGGCTTAGGCTGCAGTCGGTTCTAAAGCGGTGGTTCTGTTGTTGATGATTCGTCGTTGATTGTTATGCACCAGTCATTTGTATCCACTGCTCTCCCTCCTACGGGGATGGGCGGGGATAGTGACTTTTCATTTTTCAAAGCCATGGTATAAGCCCCGCCCTGTGAGAACAAGCTAATGGTAACAACCCTACTCTTAGCCCCGCCCTACACTACAGCAAATCTCACCGGGATAGGTTTCCCAATGTTATAACCCCCGCACTTCCCTGGCACTGCGGGGACAATAAAAAAGTACTTGCACTGCACCATAGCCCGGCTATTCCACCGCTATCCGGGTAGGTGGATGGGGGGGGGGGGGGGGGGGTTGGCGTGGATACAAATGACTGGTGCATTACTTTACCGTTGTGGGTGTCTTAATTGTTGTATGTTTTACTGTACGTTACTTTATGTCCATTCTAGTTTTGCAATCATCTTGGCTGATTGCTTAGCTTAGTTTGTCTTCCTGGTGTCTCGTGATGATTGTGTGGCTCTTCCTCGAGGCGCAATGGGTTTGTCTGCAAGTTGTGATTGTGGTATTTCCTGATCATACTCACTTACAATTTCTGAACGAAGTCCATACTGTTTGCAATATTGGCTACCAACGTACATCAGCAGAAGAGATTGCACACTACATTTGCTGTGAATGGCAGCCTTAAGCAGGTAAATGCTTAACAAAGTAAGCAAGGCTGCCGCTCCGTCTGTTCTATCTGTTCCGCCTCTTGTTTAACATATTTTGGCTTCCATTTTGTCTGTTCTGCATCTTGTTCCCTGTATTACGGCTGTCATTCTCCCTGTTTCATCGGTCCCAAATATGCCTTTTTTCAAAATTGTACAAGTTGTTCTGCTCCACGGAACAGACTTGACACAGCCAATCCTATATCTTTATTTTACTTCGTGTTATATTTGTACTACAATTCAAAGATACACGAGAATCATTGTAAACAAAACATATAAACTGAATGTGTACAATAATTCACAACGTCTGCTCCCTTAGGGTTAGGGGCTAGGATTAGGGTTGAGCCCGGTTCATTCTCCGAACTCCAAACCTGCAGGAGTTCCGAGTTCAGAGAAAGGACGGGCCTTTCTACAAACTCCGAACCTGCCAAACCAGGTGGGAGGGGTGGTACTGGGTAACTCGATTATTTCGTCGTTTTGTCTGATATCTGTACATGAAAGTAAAATGTATTAAGCCCCCGCCCCACCTGTGGCTTAGGCTGCTGTCAGTTCTAAGGCGGTGGTTCTGTTGTTGTTGATTTGTTGTTTTATGTTCCTCTCATTGTTTGTGGGGGTTCTGTGTTGGTCTTTGGTTTGGTATGCATTACTTTATGTCTTTTCTAGTTTTGCCATTACCATGACGGGGAAGTGAGAGCTAGTTGCTTTGCTTTAATTGTCTTTGGATGTCTTCTTACTGTATATGTCCTGTAGCTCTTCCTCACGGTGCCATGGGTTGGTCTGCCGTTTATGGTTGTGGTATTTCCTGATAATACTCTCTTACTTTTTGTATTATAATTTGACTGTAGCCTGATGAAATAAATAAATGTATCTGTGGCCGAAGGGGTAATGACAGTTGATTCATTGTTTTATGTACCTCACATTGTTTAGGGGGATTTTCGCTGGTCTTTTTTTTGTTATGCATTACTTTGTGTTTTGCACTCATCTTGAAGAGGAAGAGAGAGCTGGATGCTTTGCTTTAATTGTACTGAGGATGTCTTGTGACTTAGTGTTCTGTTGTCCTCCATCCATCACGGTGCCGTGGGTCGGTCTGCATATTTCCTGATCTTACTCATTTTTTTTAACTTACCATAGGCATAATATTCTCAAACGGGAAAGGCGGCAATCGAAAATGCTCTTAACAATCAACGAATGCGGATCAACTATCGCTAGTAACAGTTTGATCGATTGCCATTTGTCGCCAGTCAGGCGATAAATGGCAATCGAAATCTGTTACTAACTATTTTTTTTATCTCGTTGATAGTATTAACGTTTCGACTGCCGCCTATCTGGTGTGGCTCTAGAAGCCAGGTAGTGCTTCAAATGCATGTAAAAATGGCCCAAGCATCAGCCCTTACAATACTATTGTAAATCTTGACTTTGGTAATGTCATCTTTTAATTGTCTAGGAAACAGGAAGTAGGAAGTGGGATTGTTTTAGTTGTTTTGAAAACAGGAAATATTTAGTTCTGACCCAGGTGCTTCCTGTGTTGCTGACGGGGGAACGGACAAAAGCCCACTGGGACAAAAGCCCACTAGGACAATAGCCCACTGGACAATAGCCCACTGGACAAAAGCCCACTGCTTAATTTGGCATGGGGGACAAAAGCCCACTTCTTTGAAAAAAAATAGGTTTAAGTCTTTTATTAAATTGTTAACCCTGATCAGACTGCTCCTTCAGCGTACGTCACACCTGCAGTGTGTTTTCACTAACATTATTATTTCTCCTGTATGTTGTGACAAACAACTTAATTTGGGTGTTAAAAGCCATTGATATTTGAAGAATATCAATTTACAGTTTGGGTCAAACAGTCTATTATAATCGGGACACATATGTCTAATTAATCTAAATGCCCTTTGATCTGGTAGTAACAGGGGCCGCACTTTTATGAGAGGTGCCAAACAAAAAGAGATGTTTGAAATTTCAGATTTGAGAAGAAGCTTAGGCCTGTCTGTCTGTTTTCCCCCGAGGGGAGGGGGGTACTCTGATATATTCATACATACGTAGGCTCGGGCTATTTTTTGGTTCAAAATTTTGAATTTCAATATATTTGGGGTTTTCATAAAACTGAATATTTTTGGGGATATGAAGATTTTGTGGATATTGTTTAGGGTCATCACAAAATTGGACTATATTTAGAGGTCATTTCTATGCATTTAAGGGTCTTTTCTGAAAGTCAGGGTACAGAATGGAGGATATTTTTTGGGTTGCTAAAAGTTCAAATATTTATTTAGGGTTCTTGAAATTCTTGATATTTTTTTTTTGGGGGGGGGGGGGTGAATAATAGATGCTGGGCCCGAGCATATGTATGAAGATGAGAGTACCCCCACCCCCTGGGGTTTTTCCATCAGTTCAAACCTATCCCTGTTAAATATATAAAGTGGGCTTTTGTCCTAGTGGGCTTTTGTCCCAGTGGGCTTTTGTCCTAGTGGGCTTTTGTCCAGTGGGCTTTTGTCCTAGTGGGCTTTTGTCCTAGTGGGCTTTTGTCCTACACTCGTTGCTGACACACAGGCTTCACATCGTGTAATATACATATTATGTAGTATTTTGCTGCATGTCATTCTTTTTTTTTTATTTTATTTTTTTATTTGATTTTTAACAAATTTATCTGGGAAATATTTCACTGATCACATGTTACAGATGTACATGTATATGCTGATCAGTCCCTTCTGTTTGTTCTCTCTACTTCTGATACGCAAACAGTGGAGACTCACTCAGATTAGCGTATATATCCATGCGCTGTTTGATCATGATGTCTTTATCAAATATCGTTTTGGCGTAAGCAGTGCTATTTCTGACCAGGCCTAAACGAACAGTCTGGTCAGTTGTTTTTCTGCAGCGTGCAACGGCTAAAATGAAATGTACATCATTTTGCGTCCATATTTTGTCCTTCCCCAACTATTTTCAAGGCATTCTCAAGGTATATCACGCTTAGTTTCTAAACTTACATTCTAGACTGCAATTTCCTCTCATCAAGTTATGGGAGGTGATCTAAAATAGTGTGAGTTGTAATATTTTTACCATAGGTTGTCCGCCTGTACGTGGAGAAAATCCACGAGCTTTAACGAGTGGATTAACTTACGTACAGGTGGACAAACATGGTATAGCTATCTTATACTAACACCTTGCACATCACGAGATATTCCGTAATTGTTTTGTTGCTGTAGTAACTCCAGTTGTTGTTAGTGTTGTTGTACAAAAAGGTAGTTGTTGTTATTGTTGTTGGTGTCACAACAGTAGGAATTGCTTTCATTGTTGTTGTTGTAACTATAGATGAAAATGTTGTTGTAGTTGCTATAGTTACTGTTACTGTTTTAGTAACTACAGTTGTTGTTGTGGAAGTAACTAGTTGTTGTAGTTTTAGGGAATACAGTCGTTGCTCTAGTAACTAAAGTTGTTGTTGTTGGTGTTCTTGTTGGTGTTGTTGTTTTTGTTGTAACTATAGATAAAATGTTGCTGTAGTTGTTGTAGTAACTAAAGTTGTTGTTGTTGATGTTGTTGTTGATAATGTTGTTGTTGTAGTATCTACAGTTGTAGCTATAGAATTGACTATAAGTGTAGTTATAGGGAATACAGTTGTTGTTGCTGTAGTAACTACATTTGTTGTTTTTCTAGTAACTATAGTTATTGTTGTTGATGGTGTTATTGTTGTTATTATAGATTTGTTGCTGTAGTAACTACAGTTGTTGTTGTTGTTGTTTTATAACAGGATGGGCTGCGTGATCATCTGTTAAAATGGACGGAACAAGTTACATAACAGGCGGTGCTGCGTGATCATCTAGTGAAGTGCATGGAACAAGTTACATAACTGGCGGGGCTGCGTGATCTGTTGTTGAAATGTTCGGAACAAGTTACATAACAGGCCAGGCTGCGTGATCATCTGTTAACATGCACGGAACAAGTTGCATAACAGGCGGGGCTGCGTGATCGTCTAGTGAAATGCATGGAACAAGTTACATAACAGGCGGGGCTGCGTGATCTGCTGTTGAAATGTTCGGAACAAGTTACATAACAGGCCAGGCTGCTTGATCATCTGTTGAAATGTTCAAATAAGTTACATAACAGGCGGGCTGCATGATCATCTGTAAAAATGCACGGAACAAGTTGCATAACAGGCGGGGCTGCGTGATCATCTGTTAAAATGCACAGAACAAGTTACATAACAGGCGGGGCTGCGTTATCATCTGTTAAAATGCACGGAACAAGTAACATAGCAGGTTGGGATGCGTGATCCGCTGTTAAAATGCACGAAAAAAGTTACACAACAGGCGGGGCTGTGTGATCATCTCTTAAAATGATCACAACATGATACTTAACAGGCCATGCTGCGTGATCATCTGTTAAAATGGTCGGAACAAGTAACATAACAGGCCATCTGCATGATCATCTGTATAAATGTACGGAACAAGTTACATAACAGGCAGGGCTGCATGATAGCCTGTTAAAATGCACGGAACAAGTTTCATAACAGACAGGGCTGCGGGATCATCTGTTTAAATGGTCGGAACAAGTTACATTACAGGACGGCCGGCTGGATCATCTGTTGAAACGTTCAGAGCAAGTTACATAACAGGTGGGGCTGCGTGATTATCTATTAAAATTCTTGGAACAAGTTACATACAGGCGGTGCTGCGTGATCATCTGGTAAATCCACGGAACAAGTTACATAACAGGCTGGGCTGCGTAATCCGCTGTTAAAATGTTCCGAAAAAGTTACATAACAGGCGGGGCTGCGTGATCATCTGTTAAAAGGCACGGAAAACGTTACATAACAGGCGGGGGTGCGTGATCATCTGTTAAAAGGCACGGAACATGATATTTAACAGGCGGGGCTGCGTGATCATCTGTTAAAATGCATGGAACAAGTGACATTCCAGGCGGGGCTGCGTAATTATCTGTGAAAATACTCGGGACAAGTTACATAACAGGCGCGGCTGCGTGATCATCTGTTGAAATGTTCAGAACAAGTTACATAACAGGCGAGGCTGCGTGATCATCTGTTTAAATGGTCGGAAAAAGTAACAAAACAGGCGGGACTGCGTGATCATCTGTTAAAATGCACGGAACAAGTTATATAAAAGGCGGACTGCGTTATCATCTGTAAAAATGGTGGGAACAAGTTAAATAACAGGCGGGGCTGCGTGATCATCTGTATAAATATACAAAACAAGTTATATAAAAGGCGGGGCTTCGTGATCATCTGCTAAAAAGTTCGGAACAAGTTACATAACATGCCAGGCTGCGTGATCATTTGTTAAAATGTTCGGAATATGTTACATAACAGGCCGGCTGCATGATCATCTGTTAACATGCACGGAACAAGTTGCATAACAGGCGGGGCTGCGTGATCATCTGTAAAATGTTCGGAACAAGTTACATAACAGGCGGTGCTGCGTGATCATCTAGTGAAATGCACGGAACAAGTTACATAACAGGCGGGGTTGCGTGATCTGCTGTTAAAATGTTCGGAACAAGTTACATAGCAGGCCAGGCTGCGTGATCATCTGTTTAAATGTTCGGAACAAGTTACATTACAGGCCGGCTGCATGATCATCTGTTAAAATGCACGGAACAAGTTGCATAACAGGCGGGGCTGCGTGATCCAATGTAAAATGTTCAGAACAAGTTACATAACAGGCGGGGCTGCGTGATCATCTGTTAAAAGGCACGGAAAAAGTTACATAACAGGCGGGGCAGCGTGATCATCTGTTAAAATGCATTGAACATGATACTTAACAGGCGGGGCTGCGTGATCATCTGTTTAAATTCTCAGAAGACATTTCATAACAGGCCAGGGTGCAAGATCAGCTGTTAAAATGTTCGGAACAAGTCACATTACAGGCCGGGCTGCGTGATCATCTTTTAAAATGCAAGGAACAAGTTTAATAACAAGCGGGCCGCGGGATCATCTGTTTAAATGCATTAAACAAGTTGCATAACAGGCGGGGCTGCGTGATCATTTGTTAAAATGCACGGAACACGTTACATAACAGGCCAGGGTGCGTGATCAGCTGTTTAAATGTTCGGAACAAGTTACATAACAGGCCGGGCTGCGTGATCATCTGTTAAAATGCAAGGAACAAGTTACATAACAGACGGGGCTGCGTGATCATCTGTTAAAATGCACAGAACAAATTTCATAACAGGCTGGGCTACGTTATCACCTGTTAAAATGCACGGAACAAGTTACATAGCAGGCGGGGATGCGTGATCCGCTATTAAAATGCATGGAAAAAGTTACACAACAGGCGGGGCTGCGTGATCATCTCTTTAAATGATCGGAACAAAATACATAACTGGCCATGCAGCGTGATCATTTGTTAAAATGTTCGGAATAAGTTACATAACAGGCGGGGCTGCATTAT
This sequence comes from Loripinus fragilis, assembly GCA_964019695.1. Classification (NCBI taxonomy): domain Eukaryota; kingdom Metazoa; phylum Mollusca; class Bivalvia; order Lucinida; family Lucinidae; genus Loripinus; species Loripinus fragilis. The sequence continues at coordinate 30,979,360 of OZ026524.1, forward strand.
AACCTGTTAAAATGCACCGAACAAGTTTCATTACAGGCAGGGCTGCGTGATCATCTGTAAAAATGTTTGGAACAAGTGACATAACAGGCGGGGCTGCATGATCATCTGCTAAAAGAGACGGATCAAGTTACATAACAGACAGGGCTGAGTGATCCGCTGTTAAAATGCACGGAACAAGTTATATAACAGGCCGGGCTGCGTGATGTTCGGAAAAAGTTACGTAAAAGGCGGGGCTGCATGATTATCTGTTAAAATGCACTGAATAAGTAACATAACAGGTAGGGCTGCGTGATCATCTGTAAAAACGGTCGGATCAAGTTACATAACAGGCGGGGCTGTGCGATCATCTGTTAAAATGCACGGAACAAGTAACATAACAGGTGGGGCTGCGCGATCATCTGTTAATATGCACGGAAAAAGTAACATAACAGTCCGGGCTGCGTGATAGTCTTCAAAATGTTCGGAACAAGTTGCATAACAGGCCAGGCCGCGTGATCATCTGTTAAAATGCACTGAACAAGTTACATAACAGGTGGGATGCGTGATCATCTGTCAAGATGTTGGGAACAAGTAACATAACAGGCCAGCCCGCGTGATCATCTCTTAAAATGTTAGGAATAAGTTACATAACAGGCAGTGCTGCATGATAGCCTGTTAAAATGCATGGAACAAGTTTTATAACATACAGGGCTGCGTGATCATCTGTTTAAATGGTCGGAACAAGTTACATTACAGGACAGGCTGCGGCTGCGTGATTATCTATTAAAATTCACGGATCAAGTTACATACAGGCGGTGCTGCGTGATCATCTGGTAAATCTACGGAACAAGTTTCATAACAGGCGGGGCTGCGTGATCATCTGTTAAAAGGCACGGAAAACGTTACATAACAGGCGGGGCTGCGTGATCATCTGTTAAAATGCACGGAACATGATACTTAACAGGCGGGGCTGCGTGATCATCTGTTAAAATGCATGGAACAAGTGACATACCAGGCGGGGCTGCGTGATTATCTGTCAAAATGCTCGGAACAAGCTACATAACAGGCCCGGCTGCGTGATCATCTGTTAAAATGTTCGGAATATGTTACATAACAGGCCGGCTGCATGATCATCTGTTAAAATGCACGGAACAAGTTGCATAACAGGCGGGGCTGCGTGATCATCTGTTAAAATGCACGGAACATGATACTTAACAGGCAGGGCTGCGTGATCATCTGGTAAAATGCCCGGAACACATTTCATAACAGGCCAGGGTGCGTGACCAGCTGTTAAAATGTTTGGAACAAGTTACATTACAGGCCAGGCTGTGTGATCATCTGTTAAAATGCAAGGAACAAGTTAAATAACAAGCAGGCAGCGGGATCATCTGTTTAAATGCATTAAACAAGTTACATTACAGGCGGGGCTGCGTGATCATCTGTTAAAATGCTCTGAACACGTTACATAATAGGCCAGGGTGCGTGATCAGCTGTTAAAATGTTCGGAACAAGTTACATAACAGGCCGGGCTGCTTGATCATCTGTTAAAATGCAAGGAACAAGTTACATAACAGACGGGGCTGTGTGATCATCTGTTAAAATGCACAGAACAAATTTCATAATAGGCTTGGCTACGTTATAACCTGTTAAAATGCACGGAACAAGTTACATAGCAGGCGGGGATGCGTGATCCGCTATTAAAATGCATTGAAAAAGTTACACAACAGACGGGGCTGCGTGATCATCTCTTTAAATGGTCGGAACAAAATACATAACTGGCCATGCAGCGTGATCATCTGTTAAAATGTTCGGAATAAATTACATAACAGGCGGGGCTGCATTATAACCTGTTAAAATGCACCGAACAAGTTTCATTACAGGCAGGGCTGCGTGATCATCTGTATAAATGGTCGGAACGAGTTACATAACAGGCCAGGCTGCGTGATCATCTGTAAAAATGTTTGGAACAAGTGACATAACAGGCGGGGCTGCATGATCATCTGCTAAAAGAGACGGATCAAGTTACATAACAGGCGGGGCTGAGTGATCCGCCGTTAAAATGCACGGAACAAGTTATATAACAGGCAGGGCTGCGTGATCATCTGTTAAAATGTTCGGAAAAAGTTACATAAAAGGCGGGGCTGCATGATCATCTGTTAAAATGCACTGAATAAATTTTATAACAGGTAGGGCTGCGTGATCATCTGTAAAAACGGTTGGATCAAGTTACATAACAGGCGGGGCTGCGCGATCATCTGTTAAAATGCACGGAACAAGTAACATAACAGGCGGGGCTGCGTGATAATCTGTTAAAATGTTCGGAACAAGTTACAAAACAGCCGGGGCTGCGTGATCATCTGTTTAAATGCACGGAACAAAGTACAAAACAGGCTGGGCTACGTGATCATCTGTTAAAATGCACGGAAAAAGTTACATAACAGGCGGGGTTGCGTGATCATCTGTTAAAATGCACGGAACAAGTTACATAACAGGCTGGGCTACGTGAACATCTGTTAAAATGCACAGAAAAAGTTACATAACAGGCGGGGATGCATGATCATCTGTTAAAATGTACGGAACTAGTTACTTAAACGGCCAGGCTGCGTGATCAGCTGTAAAGATGTCCAGAACAAGTTACATAAAAAGGCTGGGCTGCGTGATTATCTGTTAAACGGCTCAGAAAAAGTTACATCACCGACGGGGTTGCGTGATCATTTGTTAAAATACACGGAACAAGTTGCATAACTGGCCGGGCTGCGTGATCATCTATTAAAATATTCGGTACAAGTTACTTAACGGGCCAGGCTGCGAGATCATCTGTAAAAATGCATGGAACAAATTACATAACAGACGGGGCTGCATGATCTGCTGTTAAAATGCACGGAAAAAGTAACAAAACAGGCGGGGCTGCGTGATCATCTGTTAAAATGTTCAGAACAAGATACTTAACAGGCCAGGCTGCATGATCATCTGTTAAAATGCATAAAACAAATAACATAACAGACGGGGCTGCATGTTCATCTGTTAAAATGCACGGAACAAGTAACATAACAGGCAGGGCTGCGTAATCATCTGTTAAAAGGTTCACAACAAGATACTTAACAGGCCATGCTGCGTGATCATCTGTTAAATTGGTCGGAACAAGTAACATAACAGGCCAGGCCGCGTGGGGATCTGTTAAAATGCACTGAACAAGTTACATAACAGGTGGGCCTGCGTGATCATCTGTAAAAATGGTCAGAACAAGTTGCATAACAGGCGGGGCTGCGCGATCATCTGTTAATATGCACGGAACAAGTAACATAACAGTCGGGGCTGCGTGATAGTCTTTTAATATGTTCGGAACAAGTTACATAACAGGCCAGGCCGCGTGATCATCTGTTAAAATGCACTGAACAAGTTACATAACAGGTGGGATGCGCGATCATCTGTTAATATGCACGGAACAAGTTACATAACAGTCAGGGCTGTGTTATCATCTGTTAAAATGTTGGGAACAAGTTACATAACAGGCTGGGCTGCCTGATCATCTGTATAAATGTACGGAACAAGTTACATTAAAGGCGGGGCTGCCTGATCATCTTTTAAAATGTTCGGAACAAGTTACATAACAGGCCAGGCCAGATGATCATCTCTTTAAATGTTCCGAATAAGTTACATAACAGGCGGGGCTGCATGATCAGCTGTTAATATTCACAGAAAAAGCTAAAAACAGGCGGGGCTGCGTGATCAGCTGTTTAAATGTTCGGGACAAGTTACATAACAGACCAGGCTGCGTGATCATCTGTTAAAATTTGGAATATGTTACATAACCGGCCGGCTGCATGATCATCTGTTAAAATGCACGGAACAAGTTGCATAACAGGCGGGGCTGCTTGATCATCTGTAAAATGTTTGGAACAAGTTAAATAACAGGCGGTGCTGCGTGATCATCTGTTAAAATGTTGGGAACAAGTTACATAACAGGCCGGCTGCATGATCATCTGTTAAAATGCACGGAACAAGTTGCATAACAGGCGGGGCTGCGTGATCATCTGTAAAATGTTCGGAACAAGTTACATAACAGGCGGGGCTGCGTGATCATCTGTAAAAATAGGGGAACAAGTTACATAACAGGCCGGGCTGCCTGATCATCTGTATAAATGTACGGAACAAGTTACATTAAAGGCGGGGCTGCGTGATCATCTGCTAAAATGTTCTGAACAAGTTACATAACAGGCGGGTCGGCGTGATCATCTTTTAAAATGTATGGAACATGTTACATAACAGGCCAGGCCGGGTGATCATCTGTTAAAATGTTCAGAATAAGTTGCATAACAGGTGGGGCTGCATGATAGCCTGTTAAAATGCACGGAAAAAATTTCAAAACAGACAGGGCTGCGTGATCATCTGTTTAAATGGTCGGAACAAGTTGCATAACAGGACGGGCTGCGTGATCATCTGTTAAAATAGTCGGAACAAGTTACATACAGGCAGTGCTGCGTGATCATCTGGTAAATGCACGGAACAAGTTACGTAACAGGCGGGGCTGTGTAATCCGCTGTTAAAATGCTCGGAAAAAGTTACATAACAGGCGAGGCTGCGTGATGATCTCTTAAAATGTTCGGAACAAGTTATTTAACAGGCCAGGCCGCGTGATCATCTGTTAAAATGTTCGGAATAAGTTACATAACAGGTGGGGCTGCATGATAGCCTGTTAAAATGCACGTAACAAATTTCAAAACAGACAGGTCTGCGTGATCATCTGTTTAAATAGTTGGAACAAGTCAATAACAGTACGGGCTGCGTGATCATCTGTTATAATGTTCGGAACACGTTACATAACATGCCAGGGTGCGTGATCAGCTGTTAAAATGTTCGGAACAAGTTACATAACAGGCCGGGCTGCGTGATCATCTGTTAAAATGCACAGAACAAGTTACTTAACAGGCTGGGCTACGTTATCACCTGTTAAATGCACGGAACAAGTTACATAGCAGGCGGGGATGCGTGATCCGCTATTAAAATGCATAGAAAAAGTTACAAAACAGGTGGGGCTGCGTGATCATCTCTTTAAATAATCGGAACAAAATACATTACAGGCCATGCACCGTGATCATCTGTTAAAATGTTCGGAATAAGTTACATAACAGGCGGGGCTGCATTATAACCTGTTAAAATGCACCAAACAAGTGTCATTACAGGCAGGGCTGCGTGATCATCTGTATAAATGGTCGGAACGAGTTACATAACAGGCCAGGCTGTGTGATCATCTGTAAAAATGTTTGGAACAAGTTACATAACAGGCGGGGCTGCATGATCATCTGTTAAAAGAGACGGATCAAGTTAAATAACAGGTAGGGCTGAGTGATCCGCTGTTAAAATGCATGGAACAAGATATATAACAGGCCGGGCTGCGTGATCATCTGTTAAAATGTTCCGAAAAAGTTACAAAAAAGGCGGGGCTGCATGATCATCTGTTAAAATGCACTGAACAAGTTACATAACAGGTAGGGCTGCGTAATCGTCTTTTAAAATGTATGGAACAAGTTACATAACAGGCCAAGCCGGGTGATCATCTGTTGAAATGTTCGGAATAAGTTACAAAACAGGCGGGGCTGCATGATAGCCTGTTAAAATGCACAAACAAGTTTCATAACAGACAGGGCTGTGTGATCATCTGTATAAATGGTCGGAACAAGTTACATAACAGGACGGGCTGGGTGATCTTCTGTTTAAATGTTCGGAACAAGTTACATACAGGCGGTGCTGCGTGATCATCTGGAAAATGCACGGAACAAGTTACGTAACAGGCAGGGCTGTGTAATCCGCTGTTGAAATGCTCGGAAAAAGTTACATAACAGGCGGGGCTGCGTGATGATCTCTTAAAATTTTCGGAACAAGTTATATAACAGGACGAGCTGCGTGATCATCTGTTAAAATGTTCGGAACAAGTTACATAACAGGCGGAGCTGCTTGATCATCTATTAAAATTCACGGAACAAGTTACATAGAGGCGGTGCTGCTTGATAATTTGGTAAATCCACGGAACAAGTTACATAACAGGCGGGGCTGCGTGATCCGCTGTTAAAATGTTCCAAAAAAGTTACATTACAGAAGGGGCTGCGTGATCACCTGTTAAAAGGCACGGAAAACGTCTCATAACAGGCGGGGCTGCGTGATCATCTGTTAAAATGCACGGAACATGATACTTAACAGGTCGGGCTGCGTGATCATCTGTTAAAATGCATGGAACAAGTTACATACCAGGCGCGGCTGCTTGATTATCTGTGAAAATGCTCGGAACAAGTTACATAACAGGCCCGGCTGCGTGATCATCTGTTAAAATGTTCAGAACAAGTTACATAACAGGCGAGGCTGCGTGATCATCTGTTTAAATGGGCGGAAAAAGTTACAAAACAGGAGGGGCTGCGTGATCATCTGTTAAAATGCACAGAACAATTTACATAACAGGCGGGCTGCATTATCATCTGTTAAAATGGTCGCAACAAGTTAAAGCTGCATAGTCTGCAACTTTTGATCTTCTAATTTTAAAAATAATGTTTTTATTTTTCAAGAACACAGGAAAATACTCAAATTCAGGTAAACATTTTACCATTTTCGTAAATCTTAACAAGTTATCACTATCAAAACAACTGCATTTATGTTAAAATTCAACGGTCTAGAATTATTTGAGGGACGCAAATAATTACCAACAAGAGAAAAACACACATATTTGATAAGATAATTCACTTTTCAATGCAGTTTTCAGCTGTACTGAACATTTTTATTGTGAAAACATAGCTTAATTCTACTTTTATAAATGATTTTAAAAGAAAATAAAATTTTTCGAAAAATGTTCATAGTTACAGAGTATGCAGCTTTAAATAACAGGCGGGGCTGCGTGATCATCTGTATAAATATACAAAACAAGTTACATAAAAGGTGGGGCTTCGTGATCATCTGCTAAAAACTTCGGAACAAGTTACATAACATGCCAGGCTGCGTGATCAGCTGTTAATATTCACAGAAAAAGTTAAAAACAGGCGGGGCTGCGTGATCAGCTGTTTAAATGTCCGGGACAAGTTACATAACAGACCAGGCTGCGTGATCATCTGTTAAAATGTTCGGAATATGTTACATAACAGGCCGGCTGCATGATCATCTGTTAAAATGCACGGAACAAGTTGCATAAAAGGCGGGGCTGCGTGATCATCTATAAAATGTTCTGAACAAGTTACATAACAGGCGGTGCTGCATGATCATCTAGTGAAATGCACGAAACAAGTTACATAACATGCGGGGCTGCATGATCTGCTGTTAAACTGTTTGGAACAAGTTACATAGCAGGTGGGGCTGCGTGATCATCTGTTAAAATGTTCGGATTAAGTTACATAACAGGCTGGGCTGCCTGAGCATCTGTATAAATGTAAGGAGCAAGTTACATTAAAGGCGGGGCTGCATGATCATCTGCTAAAATGTTCGGAACAAATTACATAACAGGCGGGACTGTGTGATCATCTTTTAAAATGTATGAAATAAGTTACATTACAGGCCAGGCCGGGTGATCATCTGTTAAAATGTTCAGAATAAGTTACATAACAGGCGGGACTGCATGATAGCCTGTTAAAATTCACGGAACAAGTTTCATAACAGACAGGGCTGCGTGATCATCTGTTTAAATGGTCGAAACAAGTTACATAACAGGACGGGCTGCGTGATCATCTGTTAAAATGTTCGGAACAAGTTACATAACAGGCAGGGTTGCGTGATCATCTATTAAAATTCACGGAACAAGTTACATACAGGCGGTGCTGCGTGATCATCTGGTAAATCAACGGAACAAGTTGCATAACAGGCGGGGCTGCGTGATCCGCTGTTAAAATGTTCCAAAAAAGTTACATAACAAGCGGGGCTGCGTGATCACCTGTTAAAATGCACGGAACATGATACTTAACAGGCCCGGCTGCGTTATCATCTGTTAAAATGCATGGAACAAGTTACATACCAGGCGCTGCTGCGTGATTATCTGTGAAAATGCTCGGAACAAGTTACATAACAGGCCTGGCTGCGTGATCATCTGTTAAAATGTTCGAAACAAGTTACAAGTTAAAAGGCACGGAAAACGTTACATAACAGGTGGGGCTGCGTGATCATCTGTTAAAATGCACGGAACATGATACTTAACAGGCCCGGCTGCGTTATCATCTGTTAAAATGCATGGAACAAGTTACATACCAGGCGCTGCTGCGTGATTATCTGTGAAAATGCTCGGAACAAGTTACATAACAGGCCTGGCTGCGTGATCATCTGTTAAAATGTTCGGAACAAGTTACATAACAGGCGGGGCTGCGTGATAATATGTTAAAATGTTGGGAACAAGTTACATAACAGGCTGGGCTGCCTGATCATCTGTATAAATGTACGGAACAAGTTTCATTAAAGGCGGGGCTGCGTGATCATCTGCTAAATGTTCGGAACAAGTTACATAACAGGCGGGACTGTGTAATCATCTTTTAAAATGTATGGAATAAGTTACATAACAGGCCAGGCCGGGTGATCATCTGTTAAAATGTTTGGAATAAGTTACATAACAGGTGGGGCTGCATGATAGTCTGTTAAAATACACGGAACAAATTTCATAACAGACAGGGCTGCATGATAATCTGTTTAAATGGTCGGAACAAGTTACATAACAGGACGGGCTGCTTGTATCTGTTTAAATGGTCGGAACAACTTTCATAACAGGCGGGGCTGCGTGATCATCTATTAAAATTCACGGAACAAGTTACATACAGGCGGTGCTGCGTGATCATCTGCTAAATCCACGGAACAAGTTACATAACATGCGGGGCTGCGTGATCCACTGTTAAAATGTTCCAAAAACGTTACATAACAGGCGGGGCTGCGTGATAATCTGTTAAAAGACACGGAAAACGTTACATAACAGGCGGGGCTGCGTGATCATCTGTTAAAATGCACGGAACATGATACTTAACAGGCCCGGCTGCGTGATCATCTGTTAAAATGCATGGAATAAGTTACATACCAGGCACGGCTGCATTATTATCTGAGAAAATGCTCAGAACAAGTTACATAACAGGCCCGGCTGTGTGATCATCTGTTAAAATGTTCAGAACAAGTTACATAACAGGCGAGACTGCGTGATCATCTGTTAAAATGGTCGGAAAAAGTTACAAAACAGGCGGGGCTGCGTGATCATCTGTTAAAATGCACAGAACAATTTACATAACAGGCAGGCTGCATTATCATCTGTTAAAATGGTCAGAACAAGTTAAATAACAGGCGGGGCTGCGTGATCATCTGTATAAATATACGAAACCAGTTACATAAAAGGCTGGGCTGCGTGATTATCTGCTAAAAAGTTGGGAACAAGTTACATAACATGCCAGGCTGCATGATCATCTGTTACTTGAGACGGATCAAGTTACATAACAGGCGGGGCTGAGTGATCTGCTGTTAAAATGCACGGAACAAGTTGTATAACAGGCCAGGCTGCGTGATCATCTTTTAAAATGTTCGGAAAAAGTTACATAAAAGGCGGGGCTGCATGATTATCTATTAAAATGCACTGAATAAGTTACATAACAGGTAGGGCTGCGTGATCATCTGTAAAAACGGTCGGATCAAGTTACATAACAGGCGGGGCTGTGCGATCATCTGTTAAAATGCATGGAACAAGTAACATAACAGGCGGGGCTGCGCGATCATCTGTTAATATGCATGGAACAAGTAACATTACAGTCCGGGCTGCGTGATAGTCTTCAAAATGTTCGGAACAAGTTGCATAACAGGCGGGGCTGCGTGATCATCTGTTAAAATGCACGGAACATGATACTTAACAGGCGGGGCTGCGTGATCATCTGGTAAAATGCTCGGAACACATTTCATAACAGGCCAGGGTGCGTGACCAGCTGTTTAAATGCATTAAACAAGTTACATTACAGGCGGGGCTGCGTGATCATCTGTTAAAATGCTCTGAACACGTTACATAATAGGCCAGGGTGCGTGATCAGCTGTTAAAATGTTCGGAACAAGTTACATAACAGGCCGGGCTGCGTGATCATCTGTTAAAATACAAGGAACAAGTTACATAACAGACGGGGCTGTGTGATCATCTGTTAAAATGCACAGAACAAATTTCATAATAGGCTTGGCTACGTTATCACCTGTTAAAATGCACGGAACAAGTTATATAGCAGGCGGGGATGCGTGATCCGCTATTAAAATGCATTGAAAAAGTTACACAACAGACGGGGCTGCGTGATCATCTCTTTAAATGGTCGGAACAAAATACATAACTGGCCATGCAGCGTGATCATCTGTTAAAATGTTCGGAATAAGTTACATAACAGGCGGGGCTGCATTATAACCTGTTAAAATGCACCAAACAAGTTTCATTACAGGCAGGGCTGCGTGATCATCTGTATAAATGGTCGGAACGAGTTACATAACAGGCCAGGCTGCGTGATCATCTGTAAAAATGTTTGGTCCAAGTGACATAATAGGCGGGGCTGCATGATCAACTACTAAAAGAGACGGATCAAGTTACATAACAGGCGGGGCTGAGTGATCCGCTGTTAAAATGCACGGAACAAGTTATATAACAGGCCGGGCTGCGTGATCATCTGTTAAAATGCACGGAACAAAGTACAAAACAGGCTGGGCTACGTGATCATCTGTTAAAATGCACGGAAAAAGTTACATAACAGGCGGGGTTGCGTGATCATCTGTTAAAATGCACGGAACAAGTTACATAACAGGCTGGGCTACGTGAACATCTTTTAAAATGCACAGAAAAAGTTACATAACAGGCGGGGATGCATGATCATCTGTTAAAATGTACGGAACTAGTTACATAATAGGCCAGGCTGCGTGATCAGCTGTAAAAATGTCCAGAACAAGTTACATAACAGGCCGGGCTGCGTGATTATCTGTTAAAAGGCTCAGAAAAAGTTACATAAAAGGCGGGGCTGCATGATCATCTGTTAAAATGCACTGAAAAAGTTACATAACAGGTAGGGCTGCGTGATCATCTGTAAAAACGGTTGGATCAAGTTACATAACAGGCGGGGCTGCGCGATCATCTGTTAAAATGCACGGAACAAGTAACATAACAGGCGGGGCTGCGTGATAATCTGTTAAAATGTTCGGAACAAGTTACATAACAGCCGGGGCTGCGTGATCATCTGTTTAAATGCACGGAACAAAGTACAAAACAGGCTGGGCTACGTGATCATCTGTTAAAATGCACGGAAAAAGTTACATAACAGGCGGGGTTGCGTGATCATCTGTTAAAATGCACGGAACAAGTTACATAACAGGCTGGGCTACGTGAACATCTTTTAAAATGTACAGAAAAAGTTACATAACAGGCGGGGATGCATGATCATCTGTTAAAATGTACGGAACTAGTTACATAATAGGCCAGGCTGCTTGATCAGCTGTAAAAATGTCCAGAACAAGTTACATAACAGGCCGGGCTGCGTGATTATCTGTTAAAAGGCTCAGAAAAAGTTACATCACCGACGGGGTTGCGTGATCATTTGTTAAAATACACGGAACAAGTTGCATAACTGGCCGGGCTGCGTGATCATCTATTAAAATATTCGGTACAAGTTACTTAACGGGCCAGGCTGCGAAATCATCTGTTGAAATGCATGGAACAAATTACATAACAGACGGGTCTGCATGATCTGCTGTTAAAATGCACGGAAAAAGTAACAAAACAGGCGGGGCTGCGTGATCATCTGTTAAAATGTTCAGAACAAGATACTTAACAGGCCAGGCTGCATGATCATCTGTTAAAATGCATAAAACAAATAACATAACAGACGGGGCTGCATGTTCATCTGTTAAAATGCACGGAACAAGTAACATAACAGTGAGGGCTGCGTAATCATCTGTTAAAAGGTTCACAACAAGATACTTAACAGGCCATGCTGCGTGATCATCTGTTTAAATGGTCGGAACAAATAACATAACAGGCCAGGCCGCGTGGGGATCTGTTAAAATGCACTGAACAAGTTACATAACAGGTGGGCCTGCGTGATCATCTGTAAAAATGGTCAGAACAAGTTGCATAACAGGTGGGGCTGCGCGATCATCTGTTAATATGCACGGAACAAGTAACATAACAGTCGGGGCTGCGTGATAGTCTTTTAATATGTTCTGAACAAGTTACATAACAGGCCAGGCCGCGTGATCATCTGTTAAAATGCACTAAACACGTTACATAACAGGTGGGATGCGCGATCATCTGTTAATATGCACGGAACAAGTTACATAACAGTCCAGGCTGTGTTATCATCTGTTAAAATGTTGGGAACAAGTTACATAACAGGCTGGGCTGCCTGATCATCTGTATAAATGTACGGAACAAGTTACATTAAAGGCGGGGCTGCGTGATCATCTTTTAAAATGTTCGGAACAAGTTACATAACAGGCCAGGCCAGATGATCATCTCTTAAAATGTTCCAAATAAGTTACATAACAGGCGGGGCTGCATGATCAGCTGTTAATATTCACAGAAAAAGCTAAAAACAGGCGGGGCTGCGTGATCAGCTGTTTAAATGTTCGGGACAAGTTACATAACAGACCAGGCTGCGTGATCATCTGTTAAAATTTGGAATATGTTACATAACCGGCCGGCTGCATGATCATCTGTTAAAATGCACGGAACAAGTTGCATAACAGGCGGGGCTGCTTGATCATCTGTAAAATGTTTGGAACAAGTTAAATAACAGGCGGTGCTGCGTGATCATCTGTTAAAATGTTGGGAACAAGTTACATAACAGGCCGGCTGCATGATCATCTGTTCAAATGCACGGAACAAGTTGCATAACAGGCGGGGCTGCATGATCATCTGTAAAATGTTCGGAACAAGTTACATAACAGGCGGGGCTGCGTGATCATCTGTAAAAATAGGGGAACAAGTTACATAACAGGCCGGGCTGCCTGATCATCTGAATAAATGTACGGAACAAGTTACATTAAAGGCGGGGCTGCGTGATCATCTGCTCAAATGTTCTGAACAAGTTACATAACAGGCGGGTCTGCGTGATCATCTTTTAAAATGTATGGAACATGTTACATAACAGGCCAGGCCGGGTGATCATCTGTTAAAATGTTCAGAATAAGTTGCATAACAGGTGGGGCTGCATGATAGCCTGTTAAAATGCACGGAACAAATTTCAAAACAGACAGGGCTGCGTGATCATCTGTTTAAATGGTCGGAACAAGTTGCATAACAGGACGGGCTGCGTGATCATCTGTTAAAATAGTCGGAACAAGTTACATACAGGCAGTGCTGCGTGATCATCTGGTAAATGCACGGAACAAGTTACGTAACAGGCGGGGCTGTGTAATCCGCTGTTAAAATGCCTGGAAAAAGTTACATAACAGGCGAGGCTGCGTGATGATCTCTTAAAATGTTCGGAACAAGTTATTTAACAGGCCAGGCCGCGTGATCATCTGTTAAAATGTTCGGAATAAGTTACATAACAGGTGGGGCTGCATGATAGCCTGTTAAAATGCACGGAACAAATTTCAAAACAGACAGGTCTGCGTGATCATCTGTTTAAATAGTTGGAACAAGTTACATAACAGGACGGGCTGCGTGATCATCTGTTATAATGTTCGGAACACGTTACATAACAGGCCAGGGTGCGTGATCAGCTGTTAAAATGTTCGGAACAAGTTACATAACAGGCCGGGCTGCGTGATCATCTGTTAAAATGCACAGAACAAGTTACTTAACAGGCTGGGCTACGTTATCACCTGTTAAATGCACGGAACAAGTTACACAGCAGGCGGGGATGCGTGATCCGCTATTAAAATGCATGGAAAAAGTTACAAAACAGGTGGGGCTGCGTGATCATCTCTTTAAATGATCGGAACAAAATACATTACAGGCCATACAGCGTGATCATCTGTTAAAATGCTCTGAACACGTTACATAATAGGCCAGGGTGCGTGATCAGCTGTTAAAATGTTCGGAACAAGTTACATAACAGGCCGGGCTGCGTGATCATCTGTTAAAATACAAGGAACAAGTTACATAACAGACGGGGCTGTGTGATCATCTGTTAAAATGCACAGAACAAATTTCATAATAGGCTTGGCTACGTTATCACCTGTTAAAATGCACGGAACAAGTTACATAGCAGGCGGGGATGCGTGATCCGCTATTAAAATGCATTGAAAAAGTTACACAACAGACGGGGCTGCGTGATCATCTCTTTAAATGGTCGGAACAAAATACATAACTGGCCATTCAGCGTGATCATCTGTTAAAATGTTCGGAATAAGTTACATAACAGGCGGGGCTGCATTATAACCTGTTAAAATGCACCAAACAAGTTTCATTACAGGCAGGGCTGCGTGATCATCTGTATAAATGGTCGGAACGAGTTACATAACAGGCCAGGCTGCGTGATCATCTGTAAAAATGTTTGGAACAAGTGACATAACAGGCGGGGCTGCATGATCAACTGCTAAAAGAGACGGATCAAGTTACATAACAGGCGGGGCTGAGTGATCCGCTGTTAAAATGCACGGAACAAGTTATATAACAGGCCGGGCTGCATGATCATCTGTTAAAATGTTCGGAAAAAGTTACATAAAAGGCGGGGCTGCATGATCATCTGTTAAAATGCACTGAAAAAGTTACATAACAGGTAGGGCTGCGTGATCATCTGTAAAAACGGTTGGATCAAGTTACATAACAGGCGGGGCTGCGCATTCATCTGTTAAAATGCACGGAACAAGTAACATAACAGGCGGGGCTGCGTGATAATCTGTTAAAATGTTCGGAACAAGTTACATAACAGCCGGGGCTGCGTGATCATCTGTTTAAATGCACGGAACAAAGTACAAAACAGGCTGGGCTACATGATCATCTGTTAAAATGCACGGAAAAAGTTACATAACAGGCTGGGCTACGTGAACATCTGTTAAAATGCACAGAAAAAGTTACATAACAGGCGGGGTTGCGTGATCATCTGTTAAAATGCACGGAACAAGTTACATAACAGGCTGGGCTACGTGAACATCTGTTAAAATGCACAGAAAAAGTTACATAACAGGCGGGGATGCATGATCATCTGTTAAAATGTACGGAACTAGTTACATAATAGGCCAGGCTGCGTGATCAGCTGTAAAAATGTCCAGAACAAGTTACATAACAGGCCGGGTTGCGTGATTATCTGTTAAAAGGCTCAGAAAAAGTTACATCACCGACGGGGTTGCGTGATCATTTGTTAAAATACACGGAACAAGTTGCATAACTGGCCGGGCTGCGTGATCATCTATTAAAACATTCGGTACAAGTTACTTAACGGGCCAGGCTGCGAAATCATCTGTTGAAATGCATGGAACAAATTACATAACAGACGGGTCTGCATGATCTGCTGTTAAAATGCACGGAAAAAGTAACAAAACAGGCGGGGCTGCGTGATCATCTGTTAAAATGTTCAGAACAAGATACTTAACAGGCCAGGCTGCATGATCATCTGTTAAAATGCATAAAACAAATAACATAACAGACGGGGCTGCATATTCATCTGTTAAAATGCACGGAACAAGTAACATAACAGTGAGGGCTGCGTAATCATCTGTTAAAAGGTTCACAACAAGATACTTAACAGGCCATGCTGCGTGATCATCTGTTTAAATGGTCGGAACAAATAACATACCAGGCCAGGCCGCGTGGGGATCTGTTAAAATGCACTGAACAAGTTACATAACAGGTGGGCCTGCGTGATCATCTGTAAAAATGGTCAGAACAAGTTGCATAACAGGCGGGGCTGCGCGATCATCTGTTAATATGCACGGAACAAGTAACATAACAGTCGGGGCTGCGTGATAGTCTTTTAATATGTTCGGAACAAGTTACATAACAGGCCAGCCCGCGTGATCATCTGTTAAAATGCACTGAACACGTTACATAACAGGTGGGATGCGCGATCATCTGTTAATATGCACGGAACAAGTTACATAACAGTCCAGGCTGTGTTATCATCTGTTAAAATGTTGGGAACAAGTTACATAACAGGCTGGGCTGCCTGATCATCTGTATAAATGTACGGAACAAGTTACATTAAAGGCGGGGCTGCGTGATCATCTTTTAAAATGTTCGGAACAAGTTACATAACAGGCCAGGCCAGATGATCATCTCTTAAAATGTTCCGAATAAGTTACATAACAGGCGGGGCTGCATGATCAGCTGTTAATATTCACAGAAAAAGCTAAAAACAGGCGGGGCTGCGTGATCAGCTGTTTAAATGTTCGGGACAAGTTACATAACAGACCAGGCTGCGTGATCATCTGTTAAAATTTGGAATATGTTACATAACCGGCCGGCTGCATGATCATCTGTTAAAATGCACGGAACAAGTTGCATAACAGGCGGGGCTGCTTGATCATCTGTAAAATGATTGGAACAAGTTAAATAACAGGCGGTGCTGCGTGATCATCTGTTAAAATGTTGGGAACAAGTTACATAACAGGCCGGCTGCATGATCATCTGTTAAAATGCACGGAACAAGTTGCATAACAGGCGGGGCTGCGTGATCATCTGTAAAATGTTCGGAACAAGTTACATAACAGGCGGGGCTGCGTGATCATCTGTAAAAAATAGGGGAACAAGTTACATAACAGGCCGGGCTGCCTGATCATCTGAATAAATGTACGGAACAAGTTACATTAAAGGCGGGGCTGCGTGATCATCTGCTCAAATGTTCTGAACAAGTTACATAACAGGCGGGTCTGCGTGATCATCTTTTAAAATGTATGGAACATGTTACATAACAGGCCAGGCCGGGTGATCATCTGTTAAAATGTTCAGAATAAGTTGTATAACAGGTGGGGCTGCATGATAGCCTGTTAAAATGCACGGAACAAATTTCAAAACAGACAGGGCTGCGTGACCATCTGTTTAAATGGTCGGAACAAGTTGCATAACAGGACGGGCTGCGTGATCATCTGTTAAAATAGTCAGAACAAGTTACATACAGGCAGTGCTGCGTGATCATCTGGTAAATGCACGGAACAAGTTACGTAACAGGCGGGGCTGTGTAATCCGCTGTTAAAATGCTTGGAAAAAGTTACATAACAGGCGAGGCTGCGTGATGATCTCTTAAAATGTTCGGAACAAGTTATTTAACAGGCCAGGCCGCGTGATCATCTGTTAAAATGTTCGGAATAAGTTACATAACAGGTGGGGCTGCATGATAGCCTGTTAAAAAGCACGTAACAAATTTCAAAACAGACAGGTCTGCGTGATCATCTGTTTAAATAGTTGGAACAAGTTACATAACAGGACGGGCTGCGTGATCATCTGTTATAATGTTCGGAACACGTTACATAACAGGCCAGGGTGCGTGATCCGCTGTTAAAATGTTCGGAACAAGTTACATAACAGGCCGGGCTGCGTGATCATCTGTTAAAATGCACAGAACAAGTTACTTAACAGGCTGGGCTACGTTATCACCTGTTAAATGCACGGAACAAGTTACATAGCAGGCGGGGATGCGTGATCCGCTATTAAAATGCATGGAAAAAGTTACAAAACAGGTGGGGCTGCGTGATCATCTCTTTAAATGATCGGAACAAAATACATTACAGGCAATGCAGCGTGATCATCTGTTAAAATGTTCGGAATAAGTTACATAACAGGCGGGGCTGCATTATAACCTGTTAAAATGCACCAAACAAGTGTCATTACAGGCAGGGCTGCGTGATCATCTGTATAAATGGTCGGAACGAGTTACATAACAGGCGGGGCTGCATGATCATCTGTTAAAAGAGACGGATCAAGTTAAATAACAGGTGGGGCTGAGTGATCCGCTGTTAAAATGCACGGAACAAGATATATAACAGGCTGGGCTGCGTGATCATCTGTTAAAATGTTCCAAAAAGTTACAAAAAAGGCGGGGATGCATGATCATCTGTTATAATGCACTGAACAAGTTACATAACAGGTAGGGCTGCGTGATCGTCTTTTAAAATGTATGGAACAAGTTACATAACAGGCCAGGCTGGGTGATCATCTGTTGAAATGTTCGGAATAAGTTACAAAACAGGCGGGGCTGCATGATAGCCTGTTAAAATGCACAAACAAGTTTCATAACAGACAGGGCTGTGTGATCATCTGTATAAATGGTCGGAACAAGTTACAAAACAGGACGGGCTGGGTGATCTTCTGTTTAAATGTTCGGAACAAGTTACATACAGGCGGTGCTGCGTGATCATCTGGAAAATGCACGGAACAAGTTACGTAACAGGCAGGGCTGTGTAATCCGCTGTTGAAATGCTCGGAAAAAGTTACATAACAGGCGGGGCTGCGTGATGATCTCTTAAAATGTTCGGAACAAGTTATATAACAGGATGAGCTGCGTGATCATCTGTTAAAATGTTCAGAACAAGTTACATAGAGGCGGTGCTGCTTGATTATTTGGTAAATCCACGGAACAAGTTACATAACAGGCGGGGCTGCGTGATCCGCTGTTAAAATGTTCCAAAAAAGTTACATAACAGAAGGGGCTGCGTGATCACCTGTTAAAAGGCACGGAAAACGTCTCATAACGGGCGGGGCTGCGTGATCATCTGTTAAAATGCACGGAACATGATACTTTACAGGCCGGGCTGCGTGATCATCTGTTAAAATGCATGGAACAAGTTACATACCAGGCGCGGCTGCGTGATTATCTGTGAAAATGCTCGGAACAAGTTACATAACAGGCCCGGCTGCGTGATCATCTGTTAAAATGTTCAGAACAAGTTACATAACAGGCGAGGCTGCGTGATCATCTGTTTAAATGGGCGGAAAAAGTTACAAAACAGGAGGGGCTGCGCGATCATCTGTTAAAATGCACGGAACAATTTACATAACAGGCGGGCTGCATTATCATCTGTTAAAATGGTCGGAACAAGTTAAAGCTGCATAGTCTGCAACTTTTGATCTTCTAATTTTAAAAATAATGTTTTTATTGTTCAAGAACACAGGAAAATACTCAAATTCAGGTAAACATTTTACCATTTTCGTAAATCTTAACAAGTTATCACTATCAAAACAACTGCATTTATGTTAAAATTCAACGGTCTAGAATTATTTGAGGGACGCAAATAATTACCAACAAGAGAAAAACACACATATTTGATAAGATAATTCACTTTTCAATGCAGTTTTCAGCTGTACTGAAAATTTTTATTGTGAAAACATAGCTTAATTCTACTTTTATAAATGATTTTAAAATAAAATAAAATTTTTCGAAAAAATGTTCATAGTTACAGAGTATGCAGCTTTAAATAACAGGCGGGGCTGCGTGATCATCTGTATAAATATACAAAACAAGTTACATAAAAGGCGGGGCTTCGTGATCATCTGCTAAAAACTTCGGAACAAGTTACATAACATTCCAGGCTGCGTGATCAGCTGTTAATATTCACAGAAAAAGTTAAAAACAGGCGGGGCTGCGTGATCAGCTGTTTAAATGTTCGGGACAAGTTACATAACAGACCAGGCTGCGTGATCATCTGTTAAAATGTTCGGAATATGTTACATAACAGGCCGGCTGCATGATCATCTGTTAAAATGCACGGAACAAGTTGCATAAAAGGCGGGGCTGCGTGATCATCTATAAAATGTTCAGAACAAGTTACATAACAGGCGGTGCTGAATGATCATCTAGTGAAATGCACGAAACAAGTAACATAACATGCGGGGCTGCATGATCTGCTGTTTAACTGTTTGGAACAAGTTATATAGCAGGTGGGGCTGCGTGATCATCTGTTAAGATGTTCGGATTAAGTTACATAACAGGCTGGGCTGCGTTATCACCTGTTAAATGCACGGAACAAGTTACATAGCAGGCGGGGATGCGTGATCCGCTCTTAAAATGCATGGAAAAAGTTACAAAACAGGTGGGGCTGCGTGATCATCTCTTTAAATGATCGGAACAAAATACATTACAGGCCATGCAGCGTGATCATCTGTTAAAATGCTCGGAATAAGTTACATAACAGGCGGGGCTGCATTATAACCTGTTAAAATGCACCAAACAAGTGTCATTACAGGCAGGGCTGCGTGATCATCTGTATAAATGGTCGGAACGAGTTACATAAAAGGCCAGGCTGCGTGATCATCTGTAAAAATGTTTGGAACAAGTTACATAACAGGCGGGGCTGCATGATCATCTGTTAAAAGAGACGGATCAAGTTAAATAACAGGTGGGGCTGAGTGATCCGCTGTTAAAATGCACGGAACAAGATATATAACAGGCTGGGCTGCGTGATCATCTGTTAAAATGTTCCAAAAAGTTACAAAAAAGGCGGGGCTGCATGTTCATCTGTTAAAATGCACTGAACAAGTTACATAACAGGTAGGGCTGCGTGATCGTCTTTTAAAATGTGTGGAACAAGTTACATAACAGGCCAGGCTGGGTGATCATCTGTTGAAATGTTCGGAATAAGTTACAAAACAGGCGGGGCTGCATGATAGCCTGTTAAAATGCACAAACAAGTTTCATAACAGACAGGGCTGTGTGATCATCTGTATAAATGGTCGGAACAAGTTACATAACAGGACGGGCTGGGTGATCTTCTGTTTAAATGTTCGGAACAAGTTACATACAGGCGGTGCTGCGTGATCATCTGGAAAATGCACGGAACAAGTTACGTAACAGGCAGGGCTGTGTAATCCGCTGTTGAAATGCTCGGAAAAAGTTACATAACAGGCGGGGCTGCGTGATGATCTCTTAAAATGTTCGGAACAAGTTATATAACAGGATGAGCCGCGTGATCATCTGTTAAAATGTTCAGAACAAGTTACATAACAGGCGGGGCTGCTTTATCATCTATTAAAATTCACGGAACAAGTTACATAGAGGCGGTGCTGCTTGATTATTTGGTAAATCCACGGAACAAGTTACAAAACAGGCGGGGCTGCGTGATCCGCTGTTAAAATGTTCCAAAAAAGTTACATAACAGAAGGGGCTGCGTGATCACCTGTTAAAAGGCACGGAAAACGTCTCATAACGGGCGGGGCTGCGTGATCATCTGTTAAAATGCACGGAACATGATACTTTACAGGCCGGGCTGCGTGATCATCTGTTAAAATGCATGGATTAAGTTACATACCAGGCGCGGCTGCGTGATTATCTGTGAAAATGCTCGGAACAAGTTACATAACAGGCCCGGCTGCGTGATCATCTGTTAAAATGTTCAGAACAAGTTACATAACAGGCGAGGCTGCGTGATCATCTGTTTAAATGGGCGGAAAAAGTTACAAAACAGGAGGGGCTGCGTGATCATCTGTTAAAATGCACGGAACAATTTACATAACAGGCGGGCTGCATTATCATCTGTTAAAATGGTCGGAACAAGTTAAAGCTGCATAGTCTGCAACTTTTGATCTTCTAATTTTAAAAATAATGTTTTTATTTTTCAAGAACACAGGAAAATACTCAAATTCAGGTAAACATTTTACCATTTTCGTAAATCTTAACAAGTTATCACTATCAAAACAACTGCATTTATGTTAAAATTCAACGGTCTAGAATTATTTGAGGGACGCAAATAATTACCAACAAGAGAAAAACACACATATTTGATAAGATAATTCACTTTTCAATGCAGTTTTCAGCTGTACTGAACATTTTTATTGTGAAAACATAGCTTAATTCTACTTTTATAAATGATTTTAAAAGAAAATAAATTTTTTCGAAAAATGTTCATAGTTACAGAGTATGCAGCTTTAAATAACAGGCGGGGCTGCGTGATCATCTGTATAAATATACAAAACAAGTTACATAAAAGGCGGGGCTTCGTGATCATCTGCTAAAAACTTCGGAACAAGTTACATAACATGCCAGGCTGCGTGATCAGCTGTTAATATTCACAGAAAAAGTTAAAAACAGGCGGGGCTGCGTGATCAGCTGTTTAAATGTTCGGGACAAGTTACATAACAGACCAGGCTGCGTGATCATCTGTTAAAATGTTCGGAATATGTTACATAACAGGCCGGCTGCATGATCATCTGTTAAAATGCACGGAACAAGTTGCATAAAAGGCGGGGCTGCGTGATCATCTATAAAATGTTCAGAACAAGTTACATAACAGGCGGTGCTGAATGATCATCTAGTGAAATGCACGAAACAAGTTACATAACATGCGGGGCTGCATGATCTGCTGTTTAACTGTTTGGAACAAGTTACATAGCAGGTGGGGCTGCGTGATCATCTGTTAAGATGTTCGGATTAAGTTACATAACAGGCTGGGCTGCCTGAGCATCTGTATAAATGTAAGGAGCAAGTTACATTAAAGGCGGGGCTTCATGATCATCTGCTAAAATGTTCGGAACAAATTACATAACAGGTGGGACTGTGTGATCATCTTTTAAAATGTATGAAACAAGTTACATAACAGGCCAGGCCGGGTGATCATCTGTTAAAATGTTCAGAATAAGTTACATAACAGGCGGGGCTGCATGATAGCCTGTAAAAATGCACGGAACAAGTTTCATAACAGACAGGGCTGCGTGATCATCTGTTTAAATGGTCGAAACAAGTTACATAACAGGACGGGCTGCGTGATCATCTGTTAAAATGTTCGGAACAAGTTACATAACAGGCAGGGTTGCGTGATCATCTATTAAAATTCACGGAACAAGTTACATACAGGCGGTGCTGCGTGATCATCTGGTAAATCAATGGAACAAGTTGCATAACAGGCGGGGCTGCGTGATCCGCTGTTAAAATGTTCCAAAAAAGTTACATAACAGGCGGGGCTGCGTGATCACCTGTTAAAAGGCACGGAAAACGTTACATAACAGGTGGGGCTGCGTGATCATCTGTTAAAATGCACGGAACATGAAACTTAACAGGCCCGGCTGCGTGATCATCTGTTAAAATGCATGGAACAAGTTACATACCAGGCGCTGCTGCGTGATTATCTGTGAAAATGCTCGGAACAAGTTACATAACAGGCCTGGCTGCGTGATCATCTGTTAAAATGTTCGGAACAAGTTACATAACAGGCGGGGCTGCGTGATCATATGTTAAAATGTTGGGAACAAGTTACATAACAGGCTGGGCTGCCTGATCATCTGTATAAATGTACGGAACAAGTTTCATTAAAGGCGGGGCTGCGTGATCATCTGCTAAAATATTCGGAACAAGTTACATAACAGGCGGGACTGTGTGATCATCTTTTAAAATGTATGGAATAAGTTACATAACAGGCCAGGCCGGGTGATCATCTGTTAAAATGTTCGGAATAAGTTACATAACAGGTGGGGCTGCATGATAGCCTGTTAAAATACACGGAACAAATTTCATAACAGACAGGGCTGCGTGATAATCTGTTTTAATGGTTGGAACAAGTTACATAACAGGACGGGCTGCATGTATCTGTTTAAATGGTCAGAAAAACTTTCATAACAGGCGGGGCTGCGTGATCATCTATTAAAATTCACGGAACAAGTTACATACAGGCGGTGCTGCGTGATCATCTGGTAAATCCACGGAACAAGTTACATAACAGGCGGGGCTGCGTGATCCACTGTTAAAATGTTCCAAAAACGTTACATAACAGGCGGGGCTGCGTGATAACCTGTTAAAAGACACGGAAAACGTTACATAACAGGCGGGGCTGCGTGATCATCTGTTAAAATGCACGGAACATGATACTTAACAGGCCAGGCTGCGTGATCATCTGTTAAAATGCATGGAACAAGTTACATACCAGGCACGGCTGCATTATTATCTGTGAAAATGCTCAGAACAAGTTACATAACAGGCCCGGCTGCGTGATCATCTGTTAAAATGTTCAGAACAAGTTACATAACAGGCGAGACTCCGTGATCATCTGTTTAAATGGTCGGAAAAAGTTACAAAACAGGCGGGGCTGCGTGATCATCTGTTAAAATGCACAGAACAATTTACATAACAGGCGGGCTGCATTATCATCTGTTAAAATGGTCAGAACAAGTTAAATAACAGGCGGGGCTGCGTGATCATCTGTATAAATATACGAAACCAGTTACATAAAAGGCGGGGCTGCGTGATTATCTGCTAAAAAGTTGGGAACAAGTTACATAACATGCCAGGCTGCGTGATCAGCTGTTAATATTCACAGAAAAAGTTAAAAACAGGTGGGGCTGCGTGATCAGCTGTTTAAATGTTCGGGACAAGTTACATAACAGACCAGGCTGCGTGATCATCTGTTAATATGTTCGGAATATATTACATAACAGGCCGGCTGCATGATCATCTGTTAAAATGCACGGAACAAGCTGCATAACAGGCGGGGCTGCGTGATCATCTGTAAAATGTTCGGAACAAGTTACATAACAGGCGGTGCTGCATGATCATCTAGTGAAATGCACGGGACAAGTTACATAACAGGCGGGGCTGCGTGATCTGCTGTTAAAATGTTTGGAACAAGTTATATAGCAGGCCAAGCTGCGTGATCATCTGTTAAAATGTTCGGAACAAGCTACGTAACATGCCGGCTGCATGATCATCTGTTAAAATGCACGGAACAAGTTCCATAACAGGCGGGGCTGCGTGATCATCTGTAAAATGTTAGGAACAAGTTACATAATAGGCGGGGCTGCGTGATCATCTGTTAAAAGGCACGGAAAAAGTTACATAACAGGCGGGGCTGCGTGATCATCTGTTAAAATGCACGGAACATGATACTTAACAGGTGGGGCTGCGTGATCATCTGTTAAAATGCTCGGAACACATTACATAACAGTCCAGGGTGCGTGATTAGCTGTTAAAATGTTCGGAACAAGTTACATTTCAGGCTGGGCTGTGGGATCATCTGTTAAAATGCATAAAAGAATTTACACTTCATGCGAGGCCGCGTGATCATCTGTTAAAATGCTCGGAACACGTTACATAACAGGCCAGGGTGCGTGATCCGCTGTTAAAATGCACGGAAAAAGTTGCACAACAGGCGGGGCTGCGTGATCATCTCTTTAAATGATCGGAACAAAATACATAACAGGCCATGCAGCGAACTCATCTGTTAAAGTGTTCGGAATAAGTTACATAACAGGCGGGGCTGCATTATAACATGTTAAAATGCACCGAAGAAGTTTCATTACAGGCAGGGCTGCGTGATCATCTGTATAAATGGTCGGAACGAGTAACATAACAGGCCCGGCTGCGTGATCATCTTTAAATTATTTGGAACAAGTTACATAACAGGCGGGGCTGCATGATCATCTGTTACTTGAGACGGATCAAGTTACATAACAGGCGGGGCTGAGTGATCCGCTGTTAAAATGCACGGAACAAGTTATATAACAGGCCGGGCTGCGTGATCATCTGTTAAAATGTTCGGAAAAAGTTACATAAAAGGCGGGGCTGCATGATCATCTGTTAAGATGCACTGAACAAGTTACATAACAGGTAGGGCTGCGTGATCATCAGTAAAAATGGTCGGATCAAGTTACATAACAGGCGGGGCTGCGTGATCATCTGTTAAAATGCACGGAACAAGTAACTTAACAGGCGGGGCTGCGTGATAATCTGTTAAAATGTTCCGAACAAGATACATAACAGGCGGGCTGCGTAATCATCTGTTTAAATGCACAGAACAAAGTTCAAAACAGGCCGGGCTACGTGATCATCTGTTAAAATGCACGGAAAAAGTTACATAACAGTAGGGGGCTGCGTGATCATCTGTTTAAATGCACGGAACAAGTTACATAACAGGCTGGGCCACGTGATCATCTGTTTAAATGCACAGAAAAAGTTACATAACCGGGCCGCATTATCACCTGTTAAAATGGTCAGAACAAGTTATATAACAGGCGGGGCTGCGTGATCATCTGTATAAATATACGGAACAAGTAACATAACAGGCGGGGCTGCGTGATCATCTGTTAAAATGTTCAGCACAAGATACTTAACAGGCCAGGCTGCGTGATCATCTGTTAAAATGCATAAAACAAATTACATAACAGACAGGGCTGCATGATCATCTGTTTAAATGTACGGAACAAGTTACATAACAGGCGGGGCTGCGTGATCATCTGTTAAAAGGTTCACAACAAGATACTTAACAGGCAATGCTGCGTTATCATCTGTTAAATTGGTCGGAACAAGTAACATAACAGGTGGGGCTGCGTGATCATCTTTTAAAATGTTCGGAACAAGTTACATAACAGGCCAGGCCGCATGATCATATTTTAAAATGCAATGAACAAGTTACAAAACAGGTGGGCCTGCGTGATCATCTGTAAAAATGGTCGGAACAAGTTACATAAAAGGTGGGGCTGCGCGATCATCTGTTAATATGTACGGAACAAGTAACATAACAGTTGGGGCTGCGTGATCATCTTTTAAAATGTTCGGAACAAGTTACATAACAGGCCAGGCCGCGTGATCATCTGTTTTAATGCACTGAACAAGTTACAAAACAGGTGGGCCTGCGTGATCATCTGTAAAAATGGTCGGAACAAGTTACATAACAGGTGGGGCTGCGCGATCATCTGTTAATATGTTGGGGACTAGTTACATAACAGGCCGGCCTGCCTGATCATCTGTATAAATGTACAAAACAAGTTACATAACAGGCGGGGCTGCGTGATCCACTGTTAAAATGTTCCAAAAACGTTACATAATAGGCGGAGCTGCGTGATAACCTGTTAAAAGGCACGGAAAACGTTACATAGCAGGCGGGGCTGCGTGATCATCTGTTAAAATGCACGGAACATGATACTTAACAGGCCTGGCTGCGTGATCATCTGTTAAAATGCATGGAACAAGTAACATACCAGGCGCGGCTGCATTATTATCTGTTAAAATGTGCAGAACAAGTTACAAAACAGGCGAGACTGCGTGATCATCTGTTTAATTGGTCGGAAAAAGTTACAAAACGGGCGGGGCTGCGTGATCATCTGTTAAAATGCACAGAACAATTTACATAACAGGCGGGCTGCATTATCATCTGTTAAAATGGTCGGAACAAGTTAAATAACGGGCGGGGTTGCGTGATCATCTGTATAAATATACGAAACCAGTTACATAAAAGGCGGGGCTGCTGGGAAGAGTCACTAGAAGTCTTCAATGGATTCAGGGAACAGTTCCAGACTGGTACTTAGAGCTGGGAAGAGTCACTGGAAGTCTTCAAGGGATTCAGGGAACAGTTCCAGGCCGGTACTTAGTGCTGGGAAGAGTAACTGGAAGTCTTCAAGGGATTCGGGGAACAGTTCCAGACCTCTACTTAGTGCTGGGAAGAGTCACTGGAAGTTTTCAAGGGGTTTGGGGAACAGTTCCAGACTGGTACTTAGGGCTGGGAAGAGTCACTGGAAGTCTTCAAGGGATTCAGGGAACAGTTCCAGACCGGTACTTAGAGCTGGGAAGAGTCACTGGAAGTCTTCAAGGGATTCGGGGAACAGTTCCAGACCGGTACTTAGGGCTGGGAAGAGTCACTGGAAGTCTTCAAGGGATTCAGGGAACAGTTCCAGACCGGTACTTAGAGCTGGGAAGAGTCGTTGGAAGTCTTCAAGGGATTCAGGGAATAGTTCCAGACCAGTACTTAGTGCTGGGAAGAGTCATGCGAAGTCTTCAAGGGATTCAGGGAACAGTTCCAGACCGGTACTTAGTGCCGGGAAGAGTCACTGGAAGTCTTCAAGGGATTCAGGGAACAGTTCCAGACCGGTACTTAGGGCTTGGAAGAGTCACTGGAAGTCTTCAAGGGATTCAGGGAACAGTTCCACACCGGTACTTGGAGCTTGGAAGAGTCACTGGAAGTCTTCAAGGGATTCAGGGAACAGTTCCAGACCGGTACTTAGAGCTGGGAAGAGTCACTGGTATCTTCAAGGGATTCAGCGAACAGTTCCAGGCCGGTACTTAGAGCTGGGAAGAGTCACTGGAAGTCTTCAAGGGATTCATCATACAGTTCCAGACCAGTACTTAGAACTGGGAAGAGTCACTGGAAGTCTTCAAGGGATTCAGGGAACAGTTCCAGACCGGTACTTAGTGCTGGGAAGAGTCACTGGAAGTCTTCAAGGGATTCAGGGAACAGTTCCAGACCGGTACTTAGGGCTTGGAAGAGTCACTGGAAGTCTTCAAGGGATTCAGGGAACAGTTCCAGACCGGTACTTAGAGCTGGGAAGAGTCACTGGAAGTCTTCAAGGGATTCAACGACCAGTTCCAGGCTGGTACTTAGAGCTGGGAAGAGTCACTGGAAGTCTTTAAGGCATTCCGCAAACAGTTCAAGACTGGTACTTAGAGCTGGAAGAGTCACTGGAAGTCTTCAAGGGATTCAGGGAACAGTTCCAGACCGGTACTTAGGGTTGGAGAGAGTCACTGGAAGTCTTCAAGGGATTCATGTAACAGTTCCAGACCGGTACTTAGGGCTGGGAAGAGTCACTGGAAGTCTTCAAGGGATTCAGGGAACAGTTCCAGACTGGTACTTGGAGCTGGGAAGAGTCACTGGAAGTCTTCATGGGATTCAGGGAACTGTTCCAGACCGGTACTTAGATCTGGGAAGAGTCACTTCAGGGAACAGTTCCAGACCGGTACTTAGGGCTGGGAAGAGTCACTGGAAGTCTTCAAGGGATTCAGGAAACAGTTCCAGACCGGTACTTAGAGCTGGGAAGAGTCACTGGAAGTCTTCAAGGGATTCAGGGAACAGTTCCAGACCGGTACTTAGGGCTGGGAAGAGTCACTGGAAGTCTTCAAGGGATTCATGGAACAGTTCCAGATCGGTACTTAGAGCTGGGAAGAGTCACTGGAAGTCTTCAAGGGATTCAGGGAACAGTTCCAGACCGGTACTTAGAGCTGGGAAGAGTCACTGGAAGTCTTCAAGGGATACATGGAACAGTTCAAGACCGGTACTTAGGGCTGGGAAGAGTCACTGGAAGTCTTCAAGGGATCCAGGGAACAGTTCCAGACCGGTACTTGGAGCTGGGAAGAGTCACTGGAAGTCTTCAAGGGATTCAGGGAACAGTTCCAGACCGGTACTTAGAGCTGGGAAGAGTCGTTGGAAGTCTTCAAGGGATTGAACAGTTCCAGACCGGTACTTAGAGCTGGAAGAGTCACTGGAAGTCTTCAAGGGAACAGGGAACAATTCCAGGCCAGTACTTAGGGCTGGGAAGAGTCACTGGAAGTCTTCAAGGGATTCAAGGAACAGTTCCAGACCGGTACTTAGGGCTGGCAAGAGTCACTGGAAGTCTTCAAGGGATTCAAGGAACAGTTCCAGACCGGTACTTAGTGCTGGGAAGAGTAACTGGAAGTCTTCAAGGGATTTGGGGAACAGTTCCAGACCTCTACTACGTGCTGGGAAGAGTCGCTGGAAGTTTTCAAGGGATTCGGGGAACAGTTCCAGACTGGTACTTAGAGCTGGGAAGAGTCACAGGAAGTCTTCAAGGGATTCAGGGAACAGTTCCAGACCGGTACTTAGAGCTGTTAAGAGTCAATGGAAGTCTTCAAGGGATTCGGGGAACAGTTTCAGACCGGTACTTAGGGCTGGGAAGAGTCACTGGAAGTCTTCAAGGGATTCAGGGAACAGTTCCAGACCGGTACTAAGAGCTGGGAAGAGTCACTGGAAGTCTTCATGGGATTCAGAGAACAGTTCCAGACTGGTACTTAGAGCTGGTAGAGTCACTGGAAGTCTTCAAGGGATTCAGGGAACAGTTCCAGACCGGTACTTAGTGCTGGGAAGAGTCACTGGAAGTCTTCAAGGGATTCAGGGAACAGTTCCAGACCGGTACTTAGAGCTGGGAAGAGTCACTGGAAGTCTACAAGGGATTCAGGGAACAGTTCCAGACCGGTACTTAGTGCTGGGAAGAGTAACTGGAAGTCTTCAAGGGATTTGGGGAACAGTTCCAGACCTCTACTACGTGCTGGGAAGAGTCGCTGGAAGTTTTCAAGGGATTCGGGGAACAGTTCCAGACTGGTACTTAGGGCTGGGAAGAGTCACAGGAAGTCTTCAAGGGATTCAGGGAACAGTTCCAGACCGGTACTTAAAGCTGGGAAGAGTCAATGGAAGTCTTCAAGGGATTCGGGGAACAGTTTCAGACCGGTACTTAGGGCTGGGAAGAGTCACTGGAAGTCTTCAAGGGATTCAGGGAACAGTTCCAGACCGGTACTTAGAGCTGGGAAGAGTCACTGGAAGTCTTCATGGGATTCAGAGAACAGTTCCAGACTGGTACTTAGAGCTGGGAAGAGTCACTAGAAGTCTTCAAGGGATTCAGGGAGAAGTTCCAGACCGGTACTTAGGGCTGGGAAAAGTCACTGGAAGTCTTCAAGGGATTCAGGGAACAGTTCCAGACCGGTACTTAGAGCTTGGAAGAGTCACTGGAAGTCTTCAAGGGATTCAGGGAACAGTTCCAGACCGGTACTTAGAGCTTGGAAGAGTCACTGGAAGTCTTCAAGGGATTCAGGGAACAGTTCCAGACCGGTACTTAGAGCTGGGAAGAGTCACTGGAAGTCTACAAGGGATTCAGGGAACAGTTCCAGACCGGTACTTAGTGCTGGGAAGAGTAACTGGAAGTCTTCAAGGGATTTGGGGAACAGTTCCAGACCTCTACTACGTGCTGGGAAGAGTCGCTGGAAGTTTTCAAGGGATTCGGGGAACAGTTCCAGACTGGTACTTAGGGCTGGGAAGAGTCACAGGAAGTCTTCAAGGGATTCAGGGAACAGTTCCAGACCGGTACTTAAAGCTGGGAAGAGTCAATGGAAGTCTTCAAGGGATTCGGGGAACAGTTTCAGACCGGTACTTAGGGCTGGGAAGAGTCACTGGAAGTCTTCAAGGGATTCAGGGAACAGTTCCAGACCGGTACTTAGAGCTGGGAAGAGTCACTGGAAGTCTTCATGGGATTCAGAGAACAGTTCCAGACTGGTACTTAGAGCTGGGAAGAGTCACTAGAAGTCTTCAAGGGATTCAGGGAGAAGTTCCAGACCGGTACTTAGGGCTGGGAAAAGTCACTGGAAGTCTTCAAGGGATTCAGGGAACAGTTCCAGACCGGTACTTAGAGCTTGGAAGAGTCACTGGAAGTCTTCAAGGGATTCAGGGAACAGTTCCAGACCGGTACTTCAGGCTGGGAAGAGTCACTGGAAGTCTTTAAGGGATTCAGGGAACAGTTCCAGACCAGAACTTGGAGCTAAGAAGAGTCACTGGAAGTCTTAAAGGGATTCAGGGAACAGTTCCAGACCGGTACTTAGAGCTAGTGTAGCTAGACTGTCTATTAATGTAGCTACACTGTCTTATATTGTTCCTAGACTGTCTATTAGTGTAGCTAGATTGTATATTAGTGTAGCTACACTGTCTTATAGTGTTCCTAGACTGTCTATTAGTGTAGCTAGACTGTCTATTAGTGTAGCTCCACTGTCTTTTAGTGTTCATAGACTGTCTGTTAGTGTAGCTAGACTGTCTTTTAGTGTAGCTACACTGTCTTATAGTGTTCATAGAATGTCTATTAGTAGAGCTAGATTGTCTATTAGTGTAGCTACACTATCTAATAGTGTTCCCTAGACTGTCTACTAGTGTAGCTAGACTGTCTATTATAGTAGCTACACTGTCTAATAGTGTTCCTAGACTGTCTTTTAGTGTAGCAAGATTGTCTATCAATATAGCTACACTGTCTATTAGTTTTCATAGACGGTCTGTTAGTGCAGCTAGACTGTCTACTAGTGTAGCTACATTGTCTATTGATGTTCCTAGACTGTCCGTTAGTGAAGCTAGATTGTCTATCAATGTAGCTACACTGTCTATTAGTTTTCTTATACTGTCTGTTAGTGTAGCTACACTGTCTATTAGAGTTCATATACTGTCTGTTCGTGTAGCTAGACTGTCTATCAGTGTAGCTATACTGTCTAATAGTGTTCCTAGACTGTCTATTAGTGTAGCTAGATTGTCTATTAGTGTAGCTACACTGTTTAATAGTGTTCCTAGACTGTCTATCAGTGTAGCTAGATTGTCTATTAGTGTAGCTACACTGTCTAATAGTGTTCCCAGACTGTCTACTAGTGTAGATAGACTGTCTATTAGTGTAGCTACACTGTCTAATAGTGTTCCTAGACTGCCTATTATTGTAGCTAGATTTTGTATCAATATAGCTACACTGTCTATTAGTTTTCATAGACGGTCTGTTAGTGTAGCTAGACTGTCTACTAGTGTAGCTACATTGTCTATTGATGTTCCTAGACTGTCCGTTAGTGTAGCTAGATTGTCTATCAATGTAGCTACACTGTCTTTAAATTTCTTATACTGTCTGTTAGAGTAGCTACACTGTCTATTAGTGTTCATATACTGACTGTTCGTGTAGCTAGACTGTCTATTAGTGTAGCTACACTGTCTAATAGTGTTCCTAGACTGTCTATTAGTGTAGCTAGATTGTCTATCAATATAGCTACACTGTCTATTAGTGTTCCTAGACTGTCTATTAGTATAGCTAGACTGTCTATTAGAGTAGCTAGATTGTCTATCAATATAGCTACACTGTCTATTAGTTTTCATATACTGTATGTTAGTTTAGCTAGACTGTCTACTAGTGTAGCTACATGGTCTATTGATGTTCCTAGACTATCCGTTAGTGTAGCTAGATTGTCTATCAATGTAGCTACACTGTCTATTAGTTTTCTTATACTGTCTGTTAGAATAGCTACACTGTCTATTTGTTTTCATCGACGGTCTATTAGTTAGCTACACTGTCTATTAGAGTTCATAGACTGTCTGTTAGTGTAGTTACACTGTC
Source organism: Loripinus fragilis (assembly GCA_964019695.1). Taxonomy (NCBI): domain Eukaryota; kingdom Metazoa; phylum Mollusca; class Bivalvia; order Lucinida; family Lucinidae; genus Loripinus; species Loripinus fragilis. The sequence goes on from OZ026524.1 coordinate 31,012,058, forward strand.
TATTAGTGTAGCTACACTGTCTAATAGTGTTCCTAGACTGTCTATTAGTGTAGCTAGACTGTCTACTAGTGTAGCTACACTGTCTTATAGTGTTCCTAGACAGTCTATTAGTGTAGCTAAACTGTCTATTAGTGTAGCTACACTGTCTAATAGTGTTCCTAGACTGTCTATTAGTGTGGCTAGACTGTCTATTAGAGTAGCTACACTGTCTATTAGTGTTCCTAGACTGTCTATTAGTGTAGCCACACTGTCTAATAGTGTTCCCAGACTGTCTGTTAGCGTAACTAGATTGGTTATCAATGTAGCTACACTGTCTATTTGTTTTCATAGACGGTCTATTAGAGAAGCTACACTGTCTATAAGTGTTCAAAGACTGTCTGTTAGTGTAGCTAGACTGTCTAATAATGTAGCTACACTGTCTTATAGTGTTCCTAGACTGTCTTTTAGTGTAGCTAGATTGTCTATTAGTGTAGCTACACTGTCTTATAGGGTTCCTAGAATGTCTATTAGTGTAGCTAGACAGTCTACTAGTGTAGCTGCACTGTCTTATAGTGTTCCTAGACTGTCTATAAGTGTAGCTAGACTGTCTATTAGTGTAGCTACACTGTCTAATAGTGTTCCTAGACTCTCTACTAGTGTAGCTAGACTGTCTTTTTGAGTAGCTACACTGTCTATAAGTGTTCCTTCATAGACTGTCTATTAGTGTAGCTACACTGTCTAATAGTGTTCCTAGACTGTCTGTTAGCGCAACTAGATTGTTTATCAATGTAGCAACACTGTCTATTTGTTTTCATAGACGGTCTATTAGAGAAGCTACACTGTCTATTAGTGTTCATAGACTGTCTATTAGTGTAGCTACACTGTCTATTAATGTAGCTACACTGTCTTATAGTGTTCCTAGACTGTCTATTAGTGTAGCTAGATTGTCTATTAGTGTAGCCACACTGTCTTATAGTGTTCCTAGACTGTCTCTTAGTGTAGCTAGACTGTCTATTAGTGTAGTTCCACTGTCTTTTAGTGTTCATAGACTGTCTGTTAGTGTAGCTAGACTGTCTATTAGTGTAGCTACACTTTCTTATAGTGTTCATAGACTGTCTATTAGTAGAGCTAGATTGTCTATTAGTGTACTTACACTGTCTAATAGTGTTCCTAGACTATCTACTAGTGTAGCTAGACTGTCTATTAGAGTAGCTACACCGTCTAATAGTGTCCCTAGACTGTCTATTAGTGTAGCTAGATTGTCTATTGATGTTCCTAGACTGTCCGTTAGTGAAGCTAGATTGTCTATCAATGTAGCTACACTGTCTAATAGTGTTCCTAGACTGTCTATTAGTGTAGCTAGATTGTCTATCAATATAGCTACATTGTCTATTAGTTTTCATATACTGTCTGTTAGTGTAGCTAGACTGTCTACTAGTGTAGCTACATTGTCTATTAGTGTTCCTAGACTGTCTATTAGTGAAGCTAGACTGTCTATTAGAGTAGCTAGATTGTCTATCAATATAGCTACACTGTCTATTAGTTTTCCTATACTGTATGTTAGTGTAGCTTGACTGTCCACTAGTGTAGCTACATTGTCTATTGATGTTCCTAGACTGTCCGTTAGTGTAGCTAGATTGTCTATCAACGTAGCTACACTGTCTATAAGTTTTCTTATACTGTCTGTTAGAGTAGCTACACTGTCTATTTGTTTTCATCGACGGTCTATTAGTTATCTACACTGTCTATTAGAGTTCATAGACTGTCTGTTAGTGTAGCTAGAATGTCTATTAGTGTAGCTACACTGTCTAATAGTGTTCCTAGACTGTCTATTAGTGTAGCTAGACTGTCTATTAGAGTAGCTACACTGTCTAATAGTGTTCCTAGACTGTCTATTAGTGTAGCTACACTGTCTAATAGTGTTCATAGACTGTCTGTTAGCGTAACTAGATTGTTTATCAATGAAGCTATTAGTTTTCATAGACGGTCTGTTAGTGTAGCTAGACTGTGTACTTGTGTAGCTACATTGTCTATTGATGTTCCTAGACTGTCCGTTAGTGTAGCTAGATTGTCTATCAATGTAGCTACACTGTCTATTAGTTTTCCTATACTGTCTGTTAGAGTATCTACACTGTCTATTACTGTTCATATACTGTCTGTTCGTGTAGCTAGGCTGTCTATTAGTGTAGCTACACTGTCTCATAGTGTTCCTAGACTGTCTGTTAGCGTAACTAGATTGTTTATCAATGTAGCTACACTGTCTATTTGTTTTCATAGACGGTCTATTAGAGAAGCTACACTGTCTATAAGTGTTCATAGACTGTCTGTTAGTGTAGCTAGACTGTCTATTAATGTAGCTACACTGTCTTATAGTGTTCCTAGACTGTCAATTAGTGAAGCTAGATTGTCTATTAGTGTAGCTACACTGTCTCATAGTGTTCCTAGACTGTCTATTAGTGTAGCTAGACTGTCTATTAGTGTAGCTACACTGTCTTATAGTGTTCCTAGACTGTCTATTAGTGTAGCTAGACTGTCTATTAATGTAGCTACACTGTCTTTTAGTGTTCATAGACTGTCTGTTAGTGTAGCTAGACTGTCTATTAGTGTAGCTACACTGTCTTATAGTGTTCATAGACTGTCTATTAGTGTAGCTAGATTGTCTATTAGTGTAGCTACACTATCTAATAGTGTTCCTAGACTGTCTACTAGTGTAGCTAGACTGTCTAATAGAGTAGCTACACTGTCTAATAGTGTTCCTAGACTGTGTTTTAGTGTAGTTAGATTGTCTATCAGTGTAGCTACACTGTCTAATAGTGTTCCTAGACTGTCTATTAGTGTAGCTAGATTGTCTATCAATATAGCTACACTGTCTATTAGTTTTCCTATGCTGTCTGTTAGTGTAGCTAGACTGTCTACTAGTGTAGCAACATTGTCTATAAGTGTTCCTAGACCGTCTATTAGTATAGCTAGACTGTCTATTAGAGTAGCTAGATTGTCTATCAATATAGCTACACTGTCTATTAGTTTTCATAGACGGTCTGGTAGTGTAGCTAGACTGTCTACTAGAGTAGCTACATTGTCTATTGATGTTCCTAGACTGTCCGTTACTGAAGCTAGATTGTCTATCAATGTAGCTACATAGTCTTTGAATTTTCTTATACTGTCTGTTAGAGTAGCTACAATGTCTATTAGTGTTCATATACTGTCTGTTCGTGTTCCTAGACTGTAAATTAGTGAAGCTAGATTGTCTATTAGTGTAGCTACACTGTCTAATAGTGTTCCTAGACTGTCTTTTAGTGTAGCTAGATTGTCTATCAATATAGCTACACTGTCTATTAGTTTTCCTCTGCTGTCTGTTAGTGTAGCTAGACTGTCTACTAGTGTAGCTACATTGTCTATTAGTGTTCCTAGACTGTCTATTAGTATAGCTAGACTGTCTATTAGAGTAGCTAGATTGTCTATCAATATAGCTACACTGTCTATTAGTGTTCATATACTGTCTGTTCGTGTAGCTAGACTGTCTATTAGTGTAGCTACACTGTCTAATAGTGTTCCTAGACTGTCTTTTAGTGTAGCTAGATTGTCTATCAATATAGCTACACTGTCTATTAGTTTTCCTCTGCTGTCTGTTAGTGTAGCTAGACTGTCTACTAGTGTAGCTACATTGTCTATTAGTGTTCCTAGACTGTCTATTAGTATAGCTAGACTGTCTATTAGAGTAGCTAGATTGTCTATCAATATAGCTACACTGTCTGTTAGTTTTCCTATACTGTATGTTAGTGTAGCTAGACTGTCTACTAGTGTAGCTACATGGTCTATTGATGTTCCTAGACTATCCGTTAGTGTAGCTAGATTGTCTATCAATGTAGCTACACTGTCTATTAGTTTTCTTATACTGTCTGTTAGAGTAGCTACACTGTCTATTTGTTTTCATCGACGGTCTATTAGTTATCTACACTGTCTATTAGAGTTCATAGACTGTCTGTTAGTGTAGCTAGACTGTCTTTGAGTGTAGCTACACTGTCTAATAGTGTTCCTAGACTGTCTATTAGTGTAGCTAGACTGTCTACTAGTGTAGCTACACTGTCTTATAGTGTTCCTAGACTGTCTATTATTGTAGCTAAACTGTCTATTAGTGAAGCTACACTGTCTAATAGTGTTCCTAGACTGTCTATTAGTGTAGCTTGACTGTCTATTAGAGTAGCTACACTGTCTTATAGTGTTCCTAGACTGTCTATTAGTGTAGCTAGATTGTCTATTAGTGTAGCTACACTGTCTTATAATATTCATAGACTGTCTATTAGTGTAGCTAGACTGTCTATTAGTGTAGCTACACTGTCTATTAGTGTTCATAGACTGTCTGTTAGTGTAGCTTGACTGTCTATTAGTGTAGCTACACTGTCTTATAGTGTTCCTAGACTTTCTATTAGTGTAGCTAGATTGTCTATTAGTGTAGCTACACTGTCTAATAGTGTTCCTAGACTGTCTACTAGTGTAGCTAGACTGTCTATTAGAGTAGCTACACCGTTTAATAGTGTCCCTAGACTGTCTATTAGTGTAGCTAGATTGTCAATCAATATAGCTACACTGTCTATTAGTTTTTATAGACGGTCTGTTAGTGTAGCTAGAGTGTCTACTAGTGTAGCTACATTGTCTATTGATGTTCCTAGACTGTCCGTTAGTGAAGCTAGATTGTCTGTCAATGTAGCTACACTGTCTATTAGTTTTCTTATACTGTCTGTTAGAGTAGCTACACTGTCTATTAGTGTTCATATACTGTCTGTTAGTGTAGCTAGACTGTCTATCAGTGTAGTTACACTGTCTAATAGTGTTCCTAGACTGTCTATTAGTGTTGCTTCATTGTCTAATAGTGTTCCTAGACTGTCTACTAGTGTAGCTAGACTGTCTATTAGTGTAGCTACACTGTCTAATAGTGTTCCTAGACTCTCTATTAGTGTAGCTAGATTGTGTATCAATATAGCTACACTGTATATTAGTTTTCATAGACGGTCTGTTAGTGTAGCTAGACTGTCTACTAGTGTAGCTACATTGTCTATTGATGTTCCAAGACTGTCCGTTAGTGTAGCTAGATTGTCTATCAATGTAGCTACACTGTCTTTTAATTTTCTTATACTGTCTGTTAGAGTAGCTACACTGTCTATTAGTGTTCATATACTGTCTGTTAGTGTAGCTAAACTGTCTATTAGTGTAGCTACACTGGCTCAAAGTGTTCCTAGACTGTCTTTTAGTGTAGCTAGATTGTCTATCAATATAGCTACACTGTCTATTAGTTTTCCTATACTGTCTGTTAGTTGAGCTAGACTGTCTACTAATGTAGCTACATTGTCTATTAGTGTTCCTAGACTGTCTATTAGTGTAGCTAGACTGTCTATTAGAGTAGCTAGATTATCTATCAATATAGCTACACTGTCTATTAGTTTTCCTATACTGTATGTTAGTGTAGCTAGACTGTCTACTAGTGTAGCTACATTGTCTATTGATGTTCCTAGACTGTCCGTTAGTGTAGCTAGATTGTCTATCAATGTAGCTACACTGTCTATAAGTTTTCTTATACTGTCTGTTAGAGTAGCTACACTGTCTATTTGTTTTCATCGACGGTCTATTAGTTAGCTACACTGTCTATTAGAGTTCATAAACTGTCAGTTAGTGTAGCTAGACTGTCTATTAGTGTAGCTACACTGTCTAAGAGTGTTCCTAGACTGTCTATTAGTGTAGCTAGACTGTCTACTAGTGTAGCTACACTGTCTTATAGTGTTCCTAGACTGTCTATTAGTGTAGCTAGACTGTCTATTAGTGTAGCTACACTGTCTAATAGTGTTCCTAGACTGTCTATTAGTGTAGCTATACTGTGTATTAGAGTAGCTACATTGTCTAATAGTGTTCTTAGACTGTCTATTAGTGTAGCTACACTATCTAATAGTGTTCCTAGACTGTCTGTTAGCGTAACTAGATTGTTTATCAATGTAGCTACACTGTCTATTTGTTTTCATAGACGGTCTATTAGATAAGCTACACTGTCTATCAGTGCTCATACTCTGTCTGTTAGTGTAGCTACAATGTCTATTAATGTAGCTACACTGTCTTATAGTGTTCCTAGACTGTCTATAAGTGTAGTTAGATTGTCTATTAGTGTAGCTACACTGTCTTATAGTGTTCCTAGACTGTCTATTATTGTAGCTAGACTGTCTATTAGTGTAGCTCCACTGTCTTTTAGTGTTCATAGACTGTCTGTTAGTGTAGCTAGACTGTCTATTAGTGTAGCTACACTGTCTTATAGTGTTCATAGACTGTCTATTAGTGTAGCTAGATTGTCTATTAGTGTAGCTACACTATCTAATAGTGTTCCTAGACTTTCTACTAGTATAGCTAGACTGTCTATTAGAGTAGCTACACTGTCTAATAGTGTTCCTATACTGTCTTTTAGTGTAGCTAGATTGTCTATCAATATAGTTACACTGTCTATTAGTTTTCATAGACGGTCTGTTAGTGTAGCTAGACTGTCTACTAGTGTAGCTACATTGTCTATTGATGTTCCTAGACTGTCCGTTAGTGAAGCTAGATTGTCTATCAATGTAGCTACACTGTCTCTTAGTTTTCTTATACTGTCTGTTAGTGTAGCAACACTGTCTATTAGTGTTCATATACTGTCTGTTAGTGTAGCTAGACTGTCTATCAGTGTAGCTACACTGTCTAATAGTGTTCCTAGACTGTCTATTAGTGTAGCTAGATTGTCTATTAGTGTAGCTACACTATCTAATAGTGTTCCTAGACTGTCTATTAGTGTAGCTAGACTGTCTATTAGTGTAGCTACACTGTCTAATAGTGTTCCTAGACTGTGTACTAGTGTAGATAGACTGTCTATTAGTGTAGCTACACTGTCTAATAGTGTTCCTAGACTGTCTATTAGTGTAGCTAGATTTTGTATCAATATAGCTACACTGTCTATTAGTTTTTATAAACGGTCTGTTAGTGTAGCTAGACTGTCTACTAGTGTAGCTACATTGTCTATTGATGTTCCTAGACTGTCCGTTAGTGTAGCTAGATTGTCTATTAATGTAGCTACACTGTCTTTTAATTTTCTTTTACTGTCTGTTAGAGTAGCTACACTGTCTATTAGTGTTCATATACTGTCTGTTCGTGTAGCTAGACTGTCTATTAGTGTAGCTAGACTGTCTAATAGTGTTCCTAGGCTGTCTATTAGTGTCGCTAGATTGTCTATCAATATAGCTACACTGTCTATAAGTTTTCCTATACTGTCTGTTAGTGTAGCTATACTGTCTACTAGTGTAGCTACATTGTCTATAAGTGTTCCTAGACTGTCTATTAATATAGCTAGACTGTCTATTATAGTAGCTAGATTGTCTATCAATATAGCTACACTGTCTATTAGTTTTCCTATACTGTATGTTAGTTTAGCTAGACTGTCTACTAGTATAGCTACATGGTCTATTGATGTTCCTAGACTATCTGTTAGTGTAGCTAGATTGTCTATCAATGTAGCTACACTGTCTATTAGTTTTCATATACTGTCTGTTAGAGTAGCTACACTGTCTATTTGTTTTCCTCGACGGTCTATTAGTTAGCTACATTGTCTATTAGAGTTCATAGACTGTCTGTTAGTGTAGCTAGACTGTCTATTAGTGTATCTACACTGTCTAATAGTGTTCCTAGGCTGTCTATTAGTGTAGCTAGACTGTCTACTAGTGTAGCTACACTGTCTTATAGTGTTCCTAGACTGTCTATTAGTGTAGCTACATTGTCTATTAGTGTAGCTACACTGTCTTATAGTGTTCCTAGACTGTCTATTAGTGTAGCTACATTGTCTAATAGTGTTCCTAGACTGTCCTTTAGTGAAGCTAGATTGTCTATCAATGTAGCTACACTGTATATTAGTTTTCTTATACTGTCTTTTAGAGTAGCTACACTGTCTATTAGTGTTCATATACTGTCTGTTAGTGTAGCTAGACTGTCTATCAGTGTAGCTACACTGTCTAATAGTGTTCCTAGACTGTCTATTAGTGTAGCTAGGTTGTCTATTAGTGTAGCTACACTGTCTAATAGTGTTCCTAGACTGTCTATTAGTGTAGCTACATTGTCTAATAGTGTTCCTAGACTGTCTACTAGTGTAGCTAGACTGTCTATTAGTGTAGCTACACTGTCTAATAGTGTTCCTAGACTGTCTATTAGTGTAGCTTCATTGTCTAATAGTGTTCCTAGACTGTCTACTAGTGTAGCTAGACTGTCTATTAGTGTAGCTACACTGTCTAATAGTGTTCCTAGACTGTCTATTAGTATAGCTAGATTGTGTATCAATATAGCTACACTGTCTATTAGTTTTCATAGACGGTCTGTTCGTGTAGCTAGACTGTCTATTAGTGTAGCTACACTGTCTAATAGTGTTTCTAGACGGTCTATTAGTGTAGCTAGATTGTCTATCAATATAGCTACATTGTCTATTAGTTTTCATATACTGTCTGTTAGTGTAGTTATACTGTCTACTAGTGTAGCTACATTGTCTATTGATGTTCCTAGACTGTCCGTTAGTGTAGCTAGATTGTCTATCAATGTAGCTACACTGTCTATAAGTTTTCTTATACTGTCTGTTAGAGTAGCTACACTGTCTATTTGTTTTCATCGACGGTTTATTAGTTATCTACACTGTCTATTAGAGTTCATAGACTGTATGTTAGTGTAGCTAGACTGTCTACTAGTGTAGCTACATTGTCTATTGATGTTCCTAGACTGTCCGTTAGTGAAGCTAGATTGTCTATCAATGTAGCTACATAGTCTTTTAATTTTCTTATACTGTCTGTTAGAGTAGCTACAATGTCTATTAGTGTTCATATACTGTCTGTTCGTGTTCCTAGACTGTAAATTAGTGAAGCTAGATTGTCTATTACTGTAGCTACACTGTCTAATAGTGTTCCTAGACTGTCTTTTAGTGTAGCTAGATTGTCTATCAATATAGCTACACTGTCTATTTGTTTTCATAGACGGTCTATTAGATAAGCTACACTGTCTATCAGTGCTCATACTCTGTCTGTTAGTGTAGCTACAATGTCTATTAATGTAGCTACACTGTCTTATAGTGTTCCTAGACTGTCTATTAGTGTAGCTACACTATCTAATAGTGTTCCTAGACTGTCTGTTAGCGTAACTAGATTGTTTATCAATGTAGCTACACTGTCTATTTGTTTTCATAGACGGTCTATTAGATAAGCTACACTGTCTATCAGTGCTCATACTCTGTCTGTTAGTGTAGCTACATTGTCTATTAGTGTTCCTAGACTGTCTATTAGTGAAGCTAGACTGTCTATTAGAGTAGCTAGATTGTCTATCAATATAGCTACACTGTCTATTAGTTTTCCTATACTGTATGTTAGTGTAGCTAGACTGTCTACTAGTGTAGCTACATTGTCTATTGAGGTTCCTAGACTGTCCGTTAGTGTAGCTAGATTGTCTATCAACGTAGCTACAATGTCTATAAGTTTTCTTATACTGTTTGTTAGAGTAGCTACGCTGTCTATTTGTTTTCATCGACGGTCTATTAGTTATCTACACTGTCTATTAGTTTTCATATACTGTCTGTTAGTGTAGCTAGACTGTCTACTAGTGTAGCTACATTGTCTATTAGTGTTCCTAGACTGTCTATTAGTGAAGCTAGACTGTCTATTAGAGTAGCTAGATTGTCTATCAATATAGCTACACTGTCTATTAGTTTTCCTATACTGTATGTTAGTGTAGCTAGACTGTCCACTAGTGTAGCTACATTGTCTATTGATGTTCCTAGACTGTCCGTTAGTGTAGCTAGATTGTCTATCAACGTAGCTACACTGTCTATAAGTTTTCTTATACTGTCTGTTAGAGTAGCTACACTGTCTATTTGTTTTCATCGACGGTCTATTAGTTATCTACACTGTCTATTAGAGTTCATAGACTGTCTGTTAGTGTAGCTAGAATGTCTATTAGTGTAGCTACACTGTCTAATAGTGTTCCTAGACTGTCTATTAGTGTAGCTAGACTGTCTACTAGTGTAGCTACACTGTCTCATAGTGTTCCTAGACTGTCTATTAGTGTAGCTAGACTGTCTATTAGAGTAGCTACACTGTCTAATAGTGTTCCTAGACTGTCTATTAGTGTAGCTACACTTTCTAATAGTGTTCATAGACTGTCTGTTAGCGTAACTAGATTGTTTATCAATGAAGCTACACTGTCTATTAGTTTTCATAGACGGTCTGTTAGTGTAGCTAGACTGTGTACTAGTGTAGCTACATTGTCTATTGATGTTCCTAGACTGTCCGTTAGTGTAGCTAGATTGTCTATCAATGTAGCTACACTGTCTTTTAATTTTCTTATACTGTCTGTTAGAGTATCTACACTGTCTATTAGTGTTCATATACTGTCTGTTCGTGTAGCTAGACTGTCTTATAGTGTAGCTACACTGTCTTATAGTGTTCCTAGACTGTCTGTTAGCGTTACTAGATTGTTTATAAATGTAGCTACACTGTCTATTTGTTTTCATAGACGGTCTATTAGAGAAGCTACACTGTCTATAAGTGTTCATAGACTGTCTGTTAGTGTAGCTAGACTGTCTATTAATGTAGCTACACTGTCTTATAGTGTTCCTAGACTGTCAATTAGTGAAGCTAGATTGTCTATTAGTGTAGCTACACTGTCTCATAGTGTTCCTAGACTGTCTATTAGTGTAGCTAGACTGTCTATTAGTGTAGCTACACTGTCTTATAGTGTTCCTAGACTGTCTATTAGTGTAGCTAGATTGTCTATTAGTGTAGCTACACTATCTAATAGTGTTCCTAGACTGTCTACTAGTGTAGCTAGACTGTCTATTAGAGTAGCTACACTGTCTAATAGTGTTCCTAGACTGTCTTTTAGTGTAGCTAGATTGTCTATCAGTGTAGCTACACTGTCTAATAGTGTGCCTAGACTGTCTATTAGTGTAGCTAGATTGTCTATCAATATAGCTACACTGTCTATTAGTTTTCCTATGCTGTCTGTTAGTTTAGCTAGACTGTCTACTAGTGTAGCAACATTGTCTATTAGTGTTCCTAGACTGTCTATTAGTATAGCTAGACTGTCTATTAGAGTAGCTAGATTGTCTATCAATATAGCTACACTGTCTATTAGTTTTCATAGACGGTCTGTTAGCGTAGCTAGACTGTCTACTAGTGTAGCTACATTGTCTATTGATGATCCTAGACTGTCCGTTAGTGTAGCTAGATTGTCTATCAATGTAGCTACATAGTCTTTTAATTTTCTTATACTGTCTGTTAGAGTAGCTACACTGTCTATTAGTGTTCATATACTGTCTGTTCGTGTAGCTAGACTGTCTATTAGTGTAGCTACACTTACTAATAGTGTTCCTAGACTGTCTTTTAGTGTAGCTAGATTGTCTATCAATACAGCTACACTGTCTATTAGTTTTCCTCTGCTGTCTGTTAGTGTAGCTAGACTGTCTACTAGTGTAGCTACATTGTCTATTAGTGTTCCTAGACTGTCTATTAGTATAGCTAGACTGTCTATTAGAGTAGCTAGATTGTCTATCAATATAGCTACAATGTCTATTAGTTTTCCTATACTGTATGTTAGTGTAGCTAGACTGTCTACTAGTGTAGCTACATGGTCTATTGATGTTCCTAGACTATCCGTTAGTGTAGCTAGATTGTCTATCAATGTAGCTACACTGTCTATTAGTTTTCTTATACTGTCTGTTAGAGTAGCTACACTGTCTATTTGTTTTCATCGACGGTCTATTAGTTATCTACACTGTCTATTAGAGTTCATAGACTGTCTGTTAGTGTAGCTCGACTGTCTTTTAGTGTAGCTACACTGTCTAATAGTGTTCCTAGACTGTCTATTAATGTAGCTAGACTGTCTACTAGTGTAGCTACACTGTCTTATAGTGTTCCTAGACTGTCTATTAGTGTAGCTAAACTGTCTATTAGTGAAGCTACACTGTCTAGTAGTGTTCCTAGACTGTCTATTAGTGTAGCTTGACTGTCTATTAGAGTAGCTACACTGTCTTATAGTGTTCCTAGACTGTCTATTAGTGTAGCTAGATTGTCTATTAGTGTAGCTACACTGTCTTATTATGTTCCTAGACTGTCTATTAGTGTAGCTAGACTGTCTATTAGTGTAGCTACACTGTCTATTAGTGTTCATAGACTGTCTGTTAGTGTAGCTTGACTGTCTATTAGTGTAGCTACACTGTCTTATAGTGTTCCTAGACTTTCTATTAGTGTAGCTAGATTGTCTATTAGTGTAGCTACACTGTCTAATAGTGTTCCTAGACTGTCTACTAGTGTAGCTAGATTGTCTATTAGAGTAGCTACACCGATTAATAGTGTCCCTAGACTGTCTATTAGTGTAGCTAGATTGTCAATCAATATAGCTACACTGTCTATTAGTTTTTATAGACGGTCTGTTAGTGTAGCTAGACTGTCTACTAGTGTAGCTACATTGTCTATTGATGTTCCTAGACTGTCCGTTAGTGAAGCTAGATTGTCTATCAATGTAGCTACACTGTCTATTAGTTTTCTTATACTGTCTGTTAGAGTAGCTACACTGTCTATTAGTGTTCATATACTGTCTGTTAGTGTAGCTAGACTGTCTATCAGTGTAGTTACACTGTCTAATAGTGTTCCTAGACTGTCTATTAGTGTAGCTAGGTTGTCTATTAGTGTAGCTACACTGTCTAATAGTGTTCCTAGACTGTCTATTAGTGTTGCTACATTGTCTAATAGTGTTCCTAGACTGTCGACTAGTGTAGCTAGACTGTCTATTAGTGTAGCTACACTGTCTAATAGTGTTCCTAGACTCTCTATTAGTTTAGCTAGATTGTGTATCAATATAGCTACACTGTCTATTAGTTTTCATAGACGGTCTGTTAGTGTAGCTAGACTGTCTACTAGTGTAGCTACATTGTCTATTGATGTTCCTAGACTGTCCGTTAGTGTAGCTAGATTGTCTATCAATGTAGCTACACTGTCCTTTAATTTTCTTATACTGTCTGTTAGAGTAGCTACACTGTCTATTAGTGTTCATATACTGTCTGTTCGTGTAGCTAGACTGTCTATTAGTGTAGCTACACTGTCTTATAGTGTTTCTAGACTGTCTATTAGTGTAGCTAGATTGTCTATCAATATAGCTACATTGTCTATTAGTTTTCATATACTGTCTGTTAGTGTAGCTAGACTGTCTACTAGTGTAGCTACATTGTCTATTAGTGTTCCTAGACTGTCTATTAGTGTAGCTAGACTGTCTATTAGAGTAGCTAGATTGTCTATCAATATAGCTACACTGTCTATTAGTTTTCCTATACTGTATGTTAGTGTAGCTAGACTGTCTACTAGTGTAGCTACATTGTCTATTGATGTTCCTAGACTGTCCGTTAGTGTAGCTAGATTGTCTATCAATGTAGCTACACTGTCTTTTAATTTTCTTATACTGTCTGTTAGAGTAGCTACACTGTCTATTAGTGTTCATATACTGTCTGTTCGTGTAACTAGACTGTCTATTAGTGTAGCTACACTGTCTAATAGTGTTCCTAGACTGTCTGTTAGCGTAACTAGGTTGTTTATCAATGTAGCTACACTGTCTATTTGTTTTCATAGACGGTCTCTTAGAGAAGCTACACTGTCTTTAAGTGTTCATAGACTGTCTGTTAGTGTAGCTAGACTGTCTATTAATATAGCTACACTGTCTTATAGTGTTCCAAGACTGTCTATTAGTGAAGCTAGATTGTCTATTTGTGTAGCTACACTGTCTTATAGTGTTCCTAGACTGTCTATTAGTGTAGCTAGATTGTATATTAGTGTAGCTACACTGTCTTATAGTGTTCCTAGACTGTCTATTAGTGTAGCTAGACTGTCTATTAGTGTAGCTACACTGTCTTTAGTGTTCATAGACTGTCTGTTAGTGTAGCTAGACTGTCTATTAGTGTAGCTACACTGTCTTATAGTGTTCATAGACTGTCTTTTAGTGTAGCTAGATTGTCTATCAGTGTAGCTACACTGTCTAATAGTGTTCCTAGACTGTCTATTAGTGTAGCTGGATTTTGTATCAATATACCTACACCGTCTATTAGTTTTCATAGACGGTCTGTTAGTGTAGCTAGACTGTCTACTAGTGTAGCTACATTGTCTATTGATGTTCCTAGACTGTCCGTTAGTGTAGCTAGATTGTCTATTAATGTAGCTACATAGTCTTTTAATTTTCTTATACTGTCTGTTAGAGTAGCTACACTGTCTATTAGTGTTCATATACTGTCTGTTCGTGTAGCTAGACTGTCTATTTGTGTAGCTAAACTGTCTAATAGTGTTCCTAGACTGTCTATTAGTGTAGCTAGATTGTCTATCAATATAGCTACACTGTCTATTAGTTTTCCTAGACTGTCTACTAGTGTAGCTACATTGTCTATAAGTGTTCCTAGACTGTCCATTAGTATAGCTAGACTGTCTATTAGAGTAGCTAGATTGTCTATCAATATAGCTACACTGTCTATTAGTTTTCCTTTACTGTATGTTAGTGTAGCTAGACTGTCTACTAGTGTAGTTACATGGTCTATTGATGTTCCTAGACTATCCGTTAGTGTAGCTAGATTGTCTATCAATGTAGCTACACTGTCTATTAGTTTTCTTATACTGTCTGTTAGAGTAGCTACACTGTCTATTTGTTTTCATCGACGGTCTATTAGTTATCTACACTGTCTATTAGAGTTCATAGACTCTCTGTTAGTGTAGCTAGACTGTCTTTTAGTGTAGCTACACTGTCTAATAGTGTTACTAGACTGTCTATTAGTGTAGCTAGACTGTCTACTAGTGTAGCTACACTGTCTTATAGTGTTCCTAGACTGTCTATTAGTGTAGCTAGTCTGTCTATTAGTGTAGCTACACTGTCTAATAGTGTTCCTAGACTGTCAATTAGTGTAGCTAGACTGTCTATTAGAGTAGCTACACTGTCTTATAGTGTTCCTAGACTGTCTATTAGTGTAGCTACACTGTCTTATAGTGTTCCTAGACTGTCTATTAGTGTAGCTAGACTGTCTATTAGTGTAGCTACACTGTCTTTTAGTGTTCATAGACTCTCTGTTAGTGTAGCTTGACTGTCTATCAATGTAGCTACACTGTCTATAGTGTTCCTATACTGTCTGTTAGAGTAGCTACACTGTCTATTAGTTTTCATATACTGTCTGTTAGTGTAGCTAGACTGTCTATTAGTGAAGCTACACTGCCTAATAGTGTTTCTAGACTGTCTATTAGTGTAGCTAGATTGTCTATTAATATAGCTACACTGTCTATTAGTTTTCCTATACTGTCTGTTAGTGTAGCTATTCTGTCTATTAGTGTAGCTACACTGTCTAATAGTGTTCCTAGACTGTCTATTAGTGTAGCTACATTGTCTAATAGTGTTCCTAGACTGTCTACTAGTGTAGCTAGACTGTCTATTAGTGTAGCTAGATTGTGTATCAATATAGCTACACTGTCTATTAGTTTTCATAGACGGTCTGTTAGTGTAGCTAGACTGTCTACTAGAGTAGCTACATTGTCTATTGATGTTATTAGACTGTCCGTTAGTGTAGCTAGATTGTCTATCAATGTAGCTACACTGTCTTTTAATTTTCTTATACTGTCTGTTAGAGTAGCTACACTGTCTATTAGTGTTCATATACTGTCTGTTCGTGTAGCTAGACTGTCTATTAGTGTAACTACACTGTCTAATAGTTTTTCTAGACTGTCTATTAGTGTAGCTAGATTGTCTATCAATATAGCTACACTGTCTATTAGTTTTCCTATACTGTCTGTTAGTCTAGCTAGTCAGTCTATTAGTGTAGCTACACTGTCTAATAGTGTTCCTAGACTGTCTATTAGTGTAGCTAGACTGTCTATTAGAGTAGCTACACTGTCTTATAGTGTTCCTAGACTGTCTATTAGTGTAGCTACACTGTCTAATAGTGTTCCTAGACTGTCTGTAAGCGTAACTAAATTGTTTATCAATGTAGCTACACTGTCTATTGCTTTCATAGACGGTCTATTAGAGAAGCTACACTGTCTATAAGTGTTCATAGACTGTCTGTTAGTGTAGCTAGACTGTCTATTAATGTAGCTACACTGTCTTTTAGTGTTCCTAGACTGTCTTTTAGTGTAGCTAGATTGTCTATTAGTGTAGCTACACTGTCTTATAGTGTTCCTAGACTGTCTATTATTGTAGCTTGACTGTCTATTAGTGTAGCTTCACTGTCTATTAGTGTTCATAGACTGTCTGTTAGTGTAGATAGACTGTCTATTAGTGTAGCTACACTGTCTTATAGTGTTCCTAGACTGTCTATTAGTGTAGCTAGATTGTCTATTAGTGTAGCTACACTGTCTATTAGTTTTCCTATACTGTCTGTTAGTGTAGCTAGACTGTCTACTAGTGTAGCTACATTGTCTATTAGTGTTTCTAGATCGTCTAATAGTGTCCCTAGACTGTCTATTAGTGTAGCTAGATTGTCTATCAATATTGCTACACTGTCTATTAGTTTTTATAAACGGTCTGTAAGTGTAGCTAGACTGTCTACTAGTGTAGCTACATTGTCAATTGATGTTCCTAGACTGTCCGTTAGTGAAGCTAGATTGTCTATTAATGTAGCTACACTGTCTTATAGTGTTCCTAGACTGTCTATTATTGTAGCTAGATTGTCTATTAGTGTAGCTACACTGTCTTATAGTGTTCCTAGACTGTCTATTAGTGTAGCTAGATTGTCTATTAGTGTAGCTACACTGTCTTATAGTGTTCCTAGACTGTCTATTAGTGTAGCTAGACTGTCTATTAGTGTAGCTACACTGTCTTTTAGTGTTCATGGACTGTCTATTAGTGTAGCTAGACTGTCTATCAATATAGCTACACTGTCTATTAGTTTTTATAGACGGTCTGTAAGTGTAGCTAGACTGTCTACTAGTGTAGCTACATTGTCTATTGATGTTCCTAGACTGTCCGTTAGTGAAGCTAGATTGTCTATTAATGTAGCTACACTGTCTTATAGTGTTCCTAGACTGTCTATTAGTGTAGCTAGATTGTCTATTAGTGTAGCTACACTGTCTTATAGTGTTCCTAGACTGTCTATTAGTGTAGCTAGATTGTCTATTAGTGTAGCTACACTATCTTATAGTGTTCCAAGACTGTCTATTAGTGTAGCTAGACTGTCTATTAGTGTAGCTACACTGTCTTTTAGTGTTCATAGACTGTCTGTTAGTGTAGCTAGACTGTCTATTAGTGTAGCTAAACTGTCTTATA